>JAMQGT020001226.1:0-155893 GCA_024447675.2 Pterophyllum scalare | reverse complement strand
GAGAGAGAAAGACAGATAGAGCCAAACAGATGCTTGGATGGGATTCACAGATGAACTATGCGTGTTGGATGCGTGCTCGGGTCCGGCCGCTCATTTTGGTAACAAAATGAAAAAAAAAAAACAGACTGATGAGCAGAGAGTGTGACAAGGGCGGAGCATTAAGAACGAGCTTAAGAGAGAAGAACGGAAAACTAATAAGACTCAAGGTTGAAAAAGGAGAGTGTTAAAACAGGCCTGGCTCCCTGTTTATCCTATAAAACACGCTGGCTCTGCGTGGAGCACATGGACATGAAGCACATACCTACAAACTGTATTTAATATGTGCAAGCGAAGGATGATGGCGATGATGTACCAAATAAAAACAGTTTTTGTAAGAAAAAAGGGAGAAAAGCCGTTACCAAACCAAAGCAGACAGAAACAAATGGAGGAAACAAAGAAAGAAAAAGAAGCGATGAGAGACTGAGCAACAGTGGAAAACAGAAGACTGTTTTTAAATCTCAAGACCATTTTTTCTCTTGGTTCATTTCAATCGGCAGACACTTAAAGCATGCCTGCGGTGTTCCTAGTCCATCATAGTCAACGCTCTTCTTAGGACTTTCAACTTGAAATAGAAGTGGAAGCTATAAACGTGGACACGTGGAAACTAAAATAAGCAATTAAATGTCAGCCCACAGCGTAAATATGCAACTCTTCCACAGAATAAAAAAATAAAACTTGAGTGTGACCCGTGAAAGACTCGCATACTCACACAGTACGCACTGTATGTGAAGGATATGTGAGTTACTGGTCACTGTAATTAGTTGCCTACCACAACTCTCAGTCCTCAAAAGGTGATCAGCAAGGTGGCGGCACTTTGATTTTCAGTGTTTCGCTTTTTAATAACTTTGATCATAGCAGAAAAATCTACGTATGTGTTGTGTATTCATCCAAGAGTATGGATTTTTTTTTTATAATTTCCAAGAGAAAATTTGCAAAAAATACTTTTGAAGATTGATTTTTTTCCCCCATTTCAGACAGTTGAAGCCTCATGTGTGCTTCAGCTGCCGTTAAACAGTGAAAAAGAAAAGGCGATGAGAGACGTAAAGGAAATATGTAGGGGCTCGGCAGATGAAAGAGGGGCTGACAAAGAACCAATAAAATGCCTCACAGTGAAGTTTTAATCACACACACGTTTTGTGGAGGCAAATAACGGGGAGGGAATAATCATTTCGACTTCACTGAACGTCACTCTGAACAAAATGACTCAGGTTGCAGCAGTCACCCTAACCCTGGCTAAAAAGTATTAAATTTAAATTGTTATTTTACTGTGCCTAACTGTGCATGTATCCAGATAACTTGCATTTCATTTGTAAAGCCCAGTGGTTCCAGTTGATTCATGCCATAAAAACTTGCTTGAGGTGTGTTTAACCAGTCAAGTCCTTCAAATATATAAAATTAGTAGCCATTTAATGTTTGTTGAAGTCAGTGTGGATTTTTAAAGAATGAAATAAAAGGCAAAAAAAAGAATATGAAATGGAAGTTCTGTCTGCCTGGATTTCCTTTGATTTAACCTTGATGATCCCCCTTCTGTAGAGTTTGGCGCCTTGGGTCTTTGATCCTGCTCGCATGTTTGTGACATATAGCACAGATGCAGCGAATGGCGTCCATCTCCTCTTGCACATTAGCAGTTTTTATATTGTCTTGCATGCACATGTTGCGGCTGTTGTTGTTGTTGTTGTTGTTTTGTGAAAGATTAAAAGTGACACTAGCAGAGCTACAAGGAAATGCAAAGGCTGAAAAACAGCAGAGAGGAGAGGAAGGGAGGAAGGAGAAAGATTTAAGATTGCACGCGTGCCATTGAGCTCATTTCATGTGCACTTGCAGAGGTTTCCTTTGCTCTTCTGTTCTGCCGTCTGCAGACTGGTGCAACATCTGCACCTGCTGAGACAAATTGCCATCATAACAGTTTGCAGGTCGCAGTTTGAGGTGATAGATGACACTCAGGGATGAAGTTGGTTTAAACTCAAACACAGCAGGAATTTGTATTAGTCCTCTGCTTGGTCTCAGCTTGAATGCATATTTGTCTTCACTGACTTACGGCCTGGTGTCTTGTCTTATTTTGCTCACTTCTGAGAACTGAGTGAATAAAAGTAGTAAGATGAATCTAGGGGCTGAGCCAAAGTTATTTTTGTTTGAGGAGGAATGTTGTTGCTCGCTCTGCTTTAGGTCAAAGGGTCAAAACCGGTTTGCCTGGACTGTTCAAAGTGAAGGGAAGGGATTTAACTGTCAATTTAGGGAGTCGGCCAAAACACACCCATTAGTAGATCTACAGATTTACTGAGACTTCTCTGACCTGTAGCAAGACATTATTATGGTTATCACCACTCTTACCTTAGCCTTTATTTAACAAAGGATTTTTTTTATTGTCATTCAAATCACATTTGCAATCAGTGGAATAAAAATTATAAAGTAACAATAATATTATATATATATATATATATATATATATATATATATATATATATATATATAGTGAATGATCTTTCACGTGGTCTTATCAGGAGATTGGCGATTAGGATGATATTTATACATTTCCTTTCCCTCGTGTCAAAGTCCACATAAAGGAACGTTTAACCTTGTAACCTAATCTTACTGCTACACCTCTGGCCAGCATGTAGGGAGCCTGAGAAAAAGTGGAAATTTGAAGCCATTACCTTTACAACCAGGATGATGGAAAGCTCCAGTAGAGACACTTGAAGTCATATTCTTTTGTCATCAGCTTTGCATCTTGGCAGTTGTATAAAAAATAAAGAAGCTCTTGTAAGGCGGCCAAGTGAAACGTAAAAACAAAAAATAATAGGACAGTGAATTTGAAAGTTTGTCAACAGATCCACCTTCATAACCACTAAACAAGCGCATCTGATAAAGAATATTTGCTTCCAAATACTTGATGCTTAGCAAAATAAGTTCACAAAGTACAACCAGGTTTGAGTATCCTCAAACCTAGACTTTTTCCAGACTTGATCCAAACCAAAATTACAGATGTTTCAATCTTCCCTGGAGCACAGTGTGAGACAAATATTGAAACACTGGTCCAATATTAAAAAGGAAATAAAAAGGTTGTCTTTGCCTGGATCAAAGCTAACCAAGGTTCAGTTTGATGTGCCAGCATTTTCTGGATGTTTCAGCTATTGAGATGTAATCCAGGAATCTGGGAACCCATCGCCTGGTCTATTGATCACTCCTCCGAGGGCAGCAACTAACATTTTGGGGATTCCAGTGTGACCAGCAGATACCCGGTTCAAGACTTCCTCTGCCAGTCATTATTTAGAGTTTTGCATATAAATTTTAAAAAGCAAATAAGAAGCTGAATCCAGTGTTTTTGAGATTGCTCTTAAGCAAATGCATTCGGTTTTTTTTTTTTTTTGCTTTCCATACAGACTATCCATGCTACCTGTATGCAACCAGCCACTCATTGGTCAGTACTGTTCTGACTACAAGCAGCTCCTTTTACCAAAAATCTTGTCTTTTTCTAGAATATTCACTTGCAGATATCAGTGATTACATGAAGTTCAGTGGGCTTTCAGAGCCAAAGAAATGTATCATTGGGCCCCAAGAATGCCAAGCATAATGTGAAAAATGGTTCAGTGTGTTAGAAAATGGACAAGAATTTCTCAAAGGATTAGACAGAAGATGGGAATGTTGTGCCTCATAAAGAAACAACAGCATGCAAAGTTTAAACAAAAGGAAGTTAATTCATTTTATTTGATTTATTCAATTGTCCATAGAAGGATACCCACTGAGTTTACAACATGCTGGGGTCAGATGAATGCCCATCTATGAAGCAATCAATATTAAGTATAGGTGGAAGCAGTCTGCACAGATGGTGACAACAGGAGGTAGAGTTGTGGCCTAAAGTTTACATCCACTTATCATGGACATAAATGTCATGGTAATTTGGGGCTTTTAATGATTACTTTGAACTGTTTTTTTTTTTCCAGCATTCATCTTTAACCCTTTAATATAGCGCCATCACTACCGATACACCTATCAACAGCCTTTAACATCCAGCGTATCACCGCCGAAACCTCTGATCGAGTGCACTTCGCGTTACCCTAATTACATGACAGTTTGTCATATAAGAAAAATTCGAACGGTTTCTGAAAGCTGAGGAATTGCGATTCACACCCAATATAGGGTTATTACGGTACAGTAACTGTTGCTGGAAATCTACCAACCTCTTACTCATCCAAACATACCTCTTGTCATTGTGGCCAAATAGCTCCATCTTTATCTTGTTTGACCTTAAAACGTCTCCAGAAGGCATTTGGCTCATCCATGTGGGTAGGTGCAAATTTGAGTCAAGCTGATTTTGAGTCAAATTTGAGTCATTGCAATATTTTGAGCAAAACTGTGCTCTTACCCTGCTAATTGAACCTTCACACTCTGCTCTTACTGGTGCAATGTGCAATTAATGAAGATTAGCCACCAGGCTGGTCTAATTTAGCCATGAAACCTCCCACACTAAAATGACAGGTGTTTCAGTTTCATTGTCCAACCCCTGTAGCTGCAATTTGAAACCTAAACTAACCATATCACGTGTGTACAGTTTAAAAAGAATATTGAACCTTTTTTAGTATGAAAAGCCAGTCAATAAGTTCAATGCAATTCCTCATCATTCCTTATTCCTTTAAAATTCTGTTAAATTCCTTAGTTATATAAAAATAGTTTCATAACAGTTTAAGATGAAAAGAATATTGGTTTGTGTCTGTGGATACGTCACACTGCAGTTTGTTATTTCCAATCAAAGATCAGTTTCCTTAAGAAACAAAGCTCCGTTGGTCTCTCTTTGTTAAGTATTGTTAGTGCTGAATCTCTAAATCTGCTCCGTCTCAAAGCGGTGATGTCACAGCAAATATTTGGCTTTTGGCTGGTGATGCAGAACAGCTGCTTTGACATCAGTGTTTAGGGTGTGGATAGACATGCTGCAGGCTTTAAAGGTTTAACCTTCAAAAAGCAGTGCACCATGCAATGTAGTGTTAAATTACTCTTTGAAGCTTCATTATTCAGAGGGAAGCATGTGATCCTGTTCAACAGCTTTATTGTGCCACACCAGGACTTGATTAATTATATCAACCCAAAAACAGGAAAAAATTGTGTCTTCAACTCTCAGCACGCTCTTGTTTTGACGCTTGATACCTGAGTGGACATATTCGCCATCTGAAAGTATTTTGTGTTTCATAAATGCACAGTTTAAAATCTTTATGGGAATAGCTCTTTTATGGAGTCAAACATTAAGGAAAGTAAGTGGAGTGAAACTTAACAATAAACACTATGTTATGAATTGTTATGAATTGACAAAGCCCTGATAGACCTCAAAGAGTCAGACACATGACTCCCAATTTATTAAGCATTAACATGTTGTCACCGTTGTGAGTTCTCAAGGCAAAATGTTGATGATGAATAGGTCCTTAAAATAAGTGATGCTGCACACTTTTGGACTCTGATGGAGACAGCGCTGAAACGTTAGTCTGTTTGCAGAGTTAGAGGTTGTGAATTAAGTGTCCTCCAGTCCCCTTTTTGTCCTCAAGCTGAAGCACCTGATTAGGCTGCATTTTGCTGGAAGAGAGTCCTGATATTTAATGGTGTCCTTGTAAGAATTTGCATTCGTCAGAGAAGTCTTGCAAAATGATTAAATGGAAGTGGGCCAACAGGAGTTGGTTGTTGTGTCTCAATTCAAAGTTCACTTTAATAGAAGACTCTATGTAGGTTGTGTACTTACAAGTGTAGTACCATTTTGTAGAATTACATGGCATTGTCTCAGATTGAACACTGCAAGTTGCAATTGTCAGAAAGGACTATGGAACCATTTGGTGGTCGTCGAGCCCCAGACAAATTTAGCACCCCCCACCCCCACCCCCCGACTACCTTGCTTGTACTGATGTCACTAATGTTAACTAGGTAATGCTAACTGGTAGCATCAACGAGATGGCCTTGTCCTTCTGGCTGAAAATTAGGTAGATTTCATATCCAAAGTTCGGGTGAGTGTTCCAACTTTTGACCGTCATGAGTAGACAGAGTGGCAAGTATACATACAAATTATACATATTATACTTATAATATAATATAACATTATAATAGGTATATCCTGTTTGATTTCCTGGGAAGAAAAGACCAAAATTGCACATTATATCTTATGAAGAGCTTCATTGTTATAATTGTAGGCTTAAAGAACACCAAGACCCACTGTTTTCTATGACAGTCTACAAAAAACAGAAGTGTCTTGTTGCCCATAAAACGTGTCAGAACACACAACTGGCCTATGTTCCAAGGTCAACACATGACAGACCTAAGACAAGCACATTTGCTTTTACAGTACCTTGACTGTTTCTTTGGCTGCTGACTGAAATAGATCAACTGTCACGTTGTTCTATGGAGACAGACATGTGGTGTCCTTTAAGGATATTGCTGTCTTTAATGAACAACTCCCAGTAATGAGACAGTTTTCACTTTTTTCAGCCATGGAAAAACCCACACAAATGGACCTATTGTGTCCTTTCTTATTTTGTGTGTGTATGTAAACATGGCCAAAGGTTTGTATAATGAGCTCAGGGTAGTATCATCAGTCCCTCTGAGCCAAAAGTTTAGGGTTCAGTTTGCTCTAAACTGTCACTTTGATTTTCTCCTGCTTGTGGATGTGTATGAAGTCATCGTGTGTGGATATCCTTAATGTGATCATCTCGGGAGCAGAGTATGGACTCCAAGCAGACTAGCCCTGCCTACCTCTTGTCCAAACCGTCTGTTTGTAAGGAGCAACCAATCAGAAGAAAGTTGGCTTAAAAGGTGGTTGGCCTTTAAAGGTAGAGAAACTTAAACAGCCTGTTTCAGACAGATGATAACCCGGCTGTCTGAACTATGGTGTAGTATAAATTAACATTTAATTTGAGGTATGAATTATGCAAAGCTACTATTGCAGTATAAGAATATGGATAATAATATGCTAAGAAACTTAGCAATTAGTAAGAGGTTAATCTGGTGCCAAAGCAAGTATTTCAGTCAAGACCACTATATTCAAAAGAATACTCATATAATTATAATTAGTTTGGTACTGTGGTTCTGCTCTGGGACTCCCCTGTCCTTCCACTGGCATTTATGGGAAGCATGACTCCATCAGAGCTCAGCACAGAACAGATATAACACTGGTGCTGGAGTAGAGGTGGGTTGCAAAGTGGTTTGCAGTGTAAAATAGAAATGTATCAGCTGAGCCTTCATCAATCAGCTCGTGCTGGCATTGAGATCAGTTGATCATCTGACCTTGACTCTGTGGTCTGGCTGAACTATGGTTGATTTTTGGAAGCTGGACATTGACTCAAAATACTCACATAAAGTGCTCATGTTCACTATGTTATAAGAACATCTCACTCACTTATATCACTTAATAATTTTTGACAGTGTAGCTCTAAGTAGAATCCACTTCATTGTTGACTTTGGTCTTTGTCCTTTTTTTGGCTGTGAGAAACACCTAGAATATCACCAATAATTTCAGAAATCCATATTTTACTGAAATGTGAAGGCTAGAGTTTCAGTTTAAAAAATCAAACATGTTAAAAGATGAATATTTCTCCTTAATAACTGGAGCAACATTTTTTTTTTATAATTTTGGAGTGACAGACTCTTAGATTTGTCTGACGATTTGTTTCGTGCTAAAGGAACAAGTTGGCTTTTGAGCAAAACTCGCTTATCTTATTCGGCTCTACAGTTGGCTATTGAAAAGCAAATGTCAGTCACTGACATACTGCTTATGCACTCACACACACAGGGTGGAGTGGTGGGCTGCTGTGTTGTTAGTGATTTCCAGCTGATAGACAAACACAAAAGACCTCTGTGTCTGGCGTCGACCACCCTCCCTCTCTCCATTCATTCCCCGAGTTCCTGTCCAACAACCCCTGAAAATCCCCTCTACCTAGATCTTTACATCCCAATTACTTCACCGTAACAATCATGTTTGCCGAGTTTTTTAAGCATTAGAAAAGCTTTCATGCTGTCATGATGCATGCATTAAATGCTAAATTCCAGACTCAAATAATCTTTGAGGAATTCCCCAGAACAGAACTTTTTTCCTCCCATGGACAATGCATCCACATGTATAGTACCATTCCTGTACAGCACATCCCCAAGGTATTCCAGGTTCATATAATAGATTTCACACTCATCAACTTTCACTACCGTAGCCACAGTTACCCTGAACACTTACTGCTAAGAAAAGCAGTGCTTACATAGTGTGCAGGTGCACGAATCAATTTCCTTCCCAATAACCCATACCAGATGTATTACTTTCTCTCAGGTTCTCATATTGGCTTACACTACTTGATTCCTTATCTTCCTGGCCAGCACAATTCAGGTGTGTTTGTGGGTGAGGCTATGGCCCAGCTGTGAGTCAATTTAGGCAGTGAACCTTGTTTTATATGCCCAGTCTCAGTAGCCCTTAAAATTTTTATGTATGCCCTTTTCAAAGTGTTTTCTAAAAACAAAGACAATCTAATCTTTTCATTACTGCAGAATATTGCTAACTACAGTGGGAATCCCTAACCAGTTCCAGTTAATAACATGTTTCAGATTGCTTGAGTTTATTGGTTCCTGAGTTTATTAGCTCCTGGCATGTTTTTCTGACAGCTGCACCTTGAAAAAAAACAATGATATCAAACTCATAACAGCTGAGTTTTTGCAAGCTTCCCACTCACAGATACTGAAACAGTTGCATCCATGCTGAAAACCTGCATAGGTATACTTTTTCCCATAAGAATCAAAAAGCAGAATCAATAATAACACTGGTATCAGTAAAATCTTATCAATATACATTCCTAGCACGCATAGAACCTAATATATATTGAGGAAGCTTTCTGTCATTTACAATTAAATAAATAAAGGTGGAAGTGTGCTTTTTGAAGGATATTTTGATTTAAAAAAAATAAAAAGTTATTATGTTCCCAGCCTGCTAGCATGTTAGCGGTTTTCTAGTGTGGCAGCATTCCTTTTAATGGCCAGCAGGGGGCGACTCATTTGGTTTCAGAAAGGTTGGTGAATGTCGATAAAAAAATTTTTGGTTCCCAGATGTTACATTTGTGCAATTCAAGGCTTCACAATGGGATATGATATGGTGATATGATGGTTTATGTGCTAATTAGTTAACCAAATGAGAGAAAATAGACCTAATATATCAGTTAATCCAGACACTGTACAGCAACAAAGCTTCTGAGCCCATTTTTAGCCCTTGCTCTTAAGAGTTTGAGCTGATCTATCCTTTTGATTAGTTTTAAATGTTAAAAATTGTGTTTTCCTAATTTTCCCAACATTTTTCGTATGTTTCGTTCCTAGTGCCCTTTGTGGATTTATTATCTCCCTATGTATTATTTTTCACAGCATCCGAGTTACTATATCTTTGAGAGTAAAACAGGCAGCACTGCTCCAATAAACCCGTATAAGGATCTAAAGCCTCTGGGAAACAGTGTGCATGCCCCCCTACATATTTGTAGATGGAGCATTCACAGACCAAACATTGTTAGAACATCAAAACTGGTGGCTTTCCTCACTTTGGCTTCTAGCCTCAGTTGAAAATTTTACAGTTTGACTTTTGGGATAAACAGTATCTGTTTTAAAACATACTACTGGCTTTGTTGCAACCTTAAAAATGTGACATTTGAGTTGGGTCTGATGAAGTCATGGTTTCATAGTCACAATCAAGGATGTTCTTGTTGAGGGCTTATTGTTTATTGAGATCCCTTCTGGGGAAATAAAATCTCTCTAGTATACTCCCGAACACAGGAGGGGCTTCTCTAAGTCTTTAAATTGCTTTGTCCATATCTAATATATCTCACTTGACCACTCCATCTCTTTGGCTCTGCCTTTTATCTTTGTGTATTTATAGCCATTCTTTAGATGTCTGTCTTTTCTGCTGTCAGCATGAAAAATAAAAATGCAAAAACTGGCATAAACACATGTTACACCGGTGAAGTCACAGCACAGTTTGCAGAAAGTCTGAAACAATGTTGTACTTTTGATAAATGTTCCCATTTTGGCAGGATAAACAGCAAAGGTTGAAGGCTCACTACCTTCCAAGCCTGGAAAGACCCAGCAGATTTGTTTTCAGATGATATATATTTCTTAAGGGCTTAGTGTTTCTTGACAGTATTTCAGAAAGAATAATGCTGTGGTCTAAACCAGAAAGCTTCATTTTGACCTGCCAAATGTAGCAGATGGGTGGGGTCGCTGGACCACACAGAGATTTTAGCTGATAAATCAATGTTCTTTATGGTGTGCTCTTATTTTGGATATTTGCCAGAGTCAAGCTGCAACAAAGAAGATTATTAAAAAGAGAATGCTTTCAAAATGCAAAGTCTTAATAGAAATACTGAGACTGCAACTCAGGAAGGAAATTGATAACAAACCTGGTTCATAAAAACTTTTCACCTTTTGAATTAAATGCCGAGTGTCTTGCTTGATTTTAGTTTGGTGACTCTCCCCTTCAAGGTCATCTCCTTATGTACCTCTGAAGGGCTTTCAGCAACTGATAGTACTAGATCACTATAAAAAGGTCACCATATAAATATCATTTTAGTCCACTGTCAGGTGGTTGCAATGCCATAATATATTTTCTGTCATAATATTCAGGTTTTGTGGATATAAATGGTATGTTATTGTGAAATTAAAACAAAGCAATTGGTAGGTGGTTTCTTGACAACATGATCGCAGCATACTATCTGATATAGATATTAACCTTCAGGGGCCTAAGATGTACCTGTGTGCCAAATTTGATTGCTCAACACTTGATTGTGTAGGAGGAGCCTGTGGACAAACAGACACATTTAGTGAATTATACTAAGACTTGTGCACACATGCACATGCTACAGTGTTATTTGGTCTGTGATTTTAGTCCAATGGGTGGTGGCAAAGCAATAATGATGTCATAATATATCATTCCTCAGGTACATTTTTATTCACCTGCATAGCCTTATAAAAGTCCAATAGCATTTTAATTTCACAACAATAGCATATAATCTATAGAAAAAAAAAACCCTCAGAAATTTAAAATGAATGCGTTTGTAAGTTAATGCAGATGCATAAAGATGGGCCTGAGGCCTAAGTTTGGTTGCTCAACTCCTGATCACGTTGAAGAGTTTGTCTGACAGACAGTTGGACAGACAGAAATTTGTATATCACAGTAAGATACTGAATGCAAGCACATGGCCTGAGAGCACGTGTCACATTTTAGGTTTTTACATTGAATTTTGTCCCTAAGATTTAATCAGGACATTGCAGTAGAACTCCACATTGGCTGTCATACCGTGGGCAATGAATTCTTGGTGCACAACATTGAATACCCCCCCCCAAAAAAAAGACATGTTCCTGTTTACACTCGTGACTTGGCGCATCGCATTAGTCCTTAGAAACAGTTGGCTCTTCAACTGAAAACTGCTGACAATTGCTGGGTGGTAGCTTGAGACCCAGGCTTTTACACCAGTGACAGTCTAGACACAAAGAGTTGGTCTGAAGCAACAGCTGATGTCTGCACAAGTTCAGAACAGCAATTTCAAAACAGCAGCCACAGTGAAAATGGTCCAAAGGTGCACAAGAAGATGACACTAGAAAGAAAATCAGCTAAACTTTAAGGGGCTGATTCCCAGGTTGTCCCAGAACCTTGTATGTGGGGACGCGGCTCCTAAAGGTGATTGATTCCAGTATATTTTGAACAAACCCAGTCCCCCCTCTGAATGATTTAGACTGGTCAACATGCAATGCAAATTCAGGCATCCGCCCTCTTTCACCTGGAGCAAAATAGTTTCAGTTTTGGTGGCCTGTGGATCTCGTTGGGTTGCTGCCTACTGAGAAGACCTTAAACAACAGAAAGTGATTGTAATGGGAGATGTGAGGATATCAAGCAGATTTATTATGTCTGTGTGCACAAATCACTGCTGAGTCAAGCAGCTAGGATGGTATTTGCTTTAGTGCTTATTGTAGTCAGTCAGTAAATGTTTATATTGTATAATTCTTGCTGGGATGCTAGACGCAAATCAGCACTAATGACTCCAGTTGTTTACATGCTGCAATTTTGCTTTTTATTCATTTTAGCCCCTTAATCTGATGTTGTAGTGCATTTATAAGGAATTAGATTTAAAAAAAAATCAAAACAGACATCTCTGTCTTCATTATGATGTACTCAGCAGGTGTTTGCCCCATGTGTTGCTATTTGCCTACATGAAATGAAACCTATTACCCTGAGTCAAAGAAACAGAAGAAAACAACCCCGCCTCTGGCCTGGTTTAATACTGTTTTGTTTCCTTAGGAGCGATAACCGAGTTTTAAAAGAGATTGTGGGCTGACTCACAGAGAGATAGAGATGCAGGGAGGGAGGAAGAGAGAGAGAGAACTGCTTCCTTGAATGCAGGCATACAGTTGATTAGCTCTTTTGCAGCGAAGCCAGGGAGAACAATACAGAACGAAACACATACAAACACTTATAGGAAGGTAAATACACATAAAAAGAATCGATAATGCGCTGTTTCTTGTGTATAAACAGTTTTATCCTGTTTGTGTTCTTGGTTGTGAAACTATATTGTGAAAATTACTGAGAACAGTCGAGCTAATAACCCAGAGTGCTCTTGATGTGACTGAAACTAAACTCCAAAGGCAATAAAGGGTGATACCAATCTCCTGTTTTTTTTCTCTTGCATGTAAAGTCAACGGCTTCCTCAACTGTACACAGTATTTAATCTGACAGGAAACTAACACGCAAAACAGGTCAGCAATCAGTTGCTGGCATCGAACTCGCCACTGGTGAGTTAGCCGTCATGAAACCTTTCCTCACTGCTTTTCAGAGATAAACTAATGAATGACTCCTGTTTGGTTGCACAGGGAGTAAATCACAGACAACTGAATGCAGAGACCCTGCGCTATCGCTCTAAGTTAAATAGAAATATAAAAACCATATGGCATAGTGAAGTACATATCTTGGACTGTAGATTTTAGACATATGGCACACTGTATTTTTTTAGCCTCAGCGAGGCAAACAAAAAGGTTTGACATGCGTGAATATCAACAATAATTTAACAAAGCTTTCAGCCACATCTCAGGGTATTAATCAGAAGAGACAATTGAATTGCTGCGGAGTCTGCTTTGTTGTTATCACGTGATGGGAAGGTTTTGGAAAAAATCCCAGTAAGCGTACCTTGTGTCAAGAAAATCTTGTCAATCATCCAATTCTAAGGGTAATAATGAACATCAATTAAAGAAGGAATGCATTAAAGGGGGCCTTTTGTGGTTTCTCTTATTTCCTGCCATGTAGTTACTGTTACAATGATAGTTGCTCATATTAAACTTTAAAATATTGAGGCCAGCTAATGTACAGGTAGTCCCTGTGAGGCAAAAGCTCGGGTTTTAGGCTGATCTAAACTCACTGTTTCCAATTGGATCTTTATGATGTCAATGAGACCAGTTTCCATATATGATCATTTCAGGTGCCCAGCTGAAATTAGAAGAAAGTTCACTCAAAGGGAGCAGAGCTAAGACTTCAGTCACACTGTCCTTGAGACCAGTTGGGACTGCCTGGCAACCACAGGTCACTTGGAAAAATGTGTATTCCCTGACTGGCTAATTAGTCGTTGCTTGCTTGTCACTAGGTGAAATTGGTCACAAAGAAGTATACTGCGCTGCAATGAAAGCTGCCTTGCAATTGCTTTGGTGGCTAGCAGATTGCCATGGTCACCTGTAGTTTACATGGAAGATCCTGAATCTGCAAACACTCACCAGCTACTTGCCAGGTGGTAGTAAAACTATGAGTGCAATGCAAACTGGAAACTGAGAAGTGGTTAGGCTCAGCGGTTAGGCACAGTGTTTATCCTGAAGGCGAATGTTCTCCCTTTCCAGGTTACATCACACTTTTTCAAATTTTGCTGCCACTCTGTGGTTAGTTGGTGAGTGTTTGCAGACAAGTCAGCATCTTCTTTAGTAACTGTGGCAATCTGCTAATCATAAGGTTTGTGGTGCAGCACTCTTTGTGACCAATTTCACCCAGCAACTGGTAGCAACCTCCAGCAACCCCTTGCCAACCAGTCAGAGAATACCCATTTGTCTCTAGTGAGCAGTGGTTGCCAGGAAGCAACTGACTGAAGGCCTAAAACAGCTTGTTTTGGACAGTATATGAACTAAGGGGCTGCCTAGTATTAGATAAAACAGAAATTCTTTTTGATTGTGAATCATGCAGGGCTTCTCTGTTAGAGAACATGAATCAAAATATGGATGGGGAAATGGCGCATAATGGGTCCATTTTAGTGCTATTGCTTATTCAGCATCAATAGTTTATATTTTATGTTTATATTTGTAGATCCTACTGTAGAGCATACTACCTGATCAGCTGTTTCCTGTACAGTATAGTTTGCATACATAGAACTGCTGATGGTATTCATCATGAATATGGTCTTCGTCCATAGTTAAATATATGGATAAAAAAATGCATTTCTGCTATAACTAATCTTCTGTATAGATCAGTTTTAAAGTACAGCATTAAATGAGTTTTATACATTGTGGCAAAACTCGGGTATGAATAATCAGGCCATCTTACTGATACGGCTGCATAAGTCTGCATTGTGGTACTGTACATTACAAAAAGTTTGTCAGAGTGAACATGAACAGAAGCAAAGAGAGGAAAGTTCTGTGGGATATTGCGCATGGAAACCTTCCTGCCTCCCCTGCTCTCAACTGATTATGCAAAGGAGCCACTGTCTGCAAGTCCACATTGGCCTTGCTTCTCTAGAACAAATGATTTTTTTTCTCCTTGCATTCGGCTTCATTCAGCTGGCCTGAAAACTTTCCTGTGGCAATGCTGGAAGAACTCACCCTGACACTGCTCCAGACCAAACAGTCCATACATTAAAAGGAGCTCATGTGGATTAGAATAACATTTTTCCAAGCACTTGATTCATTTCAAATATTATGGCCCATTATTTATTTTATTGTACCACTTATGAAGAAATGTGTGGGGATATAACTCTTAAGATTACAGTGCTGATTTGGCAACACTTGTGGAAACTGTTTTGGAACTGTAGTTCTAAAACCAAAGTTTTGTTGACCGGTTGATTTTTAAACTAATTCTTTTAGCAACAAACACCAAATATGTGTTGGTTTCAGATATTTAGATGCAAACATGTCTCACTTTTCCACTAGATACAGAACATTTATGGGTCAAGCAAGGAATCCAAAATCAAAAACTGATACAAACTGACATTTAGTTCATTACCTGATAAAGAACCAAAAGTATAAACCCTACCATCAAATGTGAAAATGTCTTTATCTGTTTAGATGTGTGCGTGGCCCGTAACGTGGTCGGAGTTTCCATGGAGATTTCCCTGTCAAGCTTAAATTTGTGGTCTGGCTCGAGGGAGATTTCAGAAAGGAAAGAGACTGTCGAAGAAAAAGAAGGCATTGCTGAAGCACACTGACTCTTGACTCTCATGTGCAAAAAGATAAACAAAACATTTTCAAAGCATTCAACCATAAAATTTTCATTTGTGTTCTTATCACTCTGGAGCTGGTGTTTAGTAGAAGGCTGGAGGTCTTGAACAGTGTGGCTTTACCAGAAAAACCAGAGTCACAAAAAACACTTCTTTAACCTTCTTTAATTGCCAAATTGGCATTCCAACCTTTGGGTTGCATATTAATCTTTCACTGAGCTTTGAGGAGCAACGGTATCCTTTAGCTGAACAAAAATGCAGGTGGTTCATCTCTGTCTTTGGTTATTGAAGGGTTTTTTGTTTTTTTTTCTTTTTGCAATCCACCTTGCACATCAGAACTGGACGACGCGCACTCGCACAATGAGGAATGAGTAGCCTCTTAGACCAGATTAGAGTTGATAAGAGTTTGTAGCTTGAAGAACTACACATTCAAACTCACACACACACACACATACTGCCGGTCTGGGCCTGTCGGGGTCGAGCAGCATATTAAAGTATTGGGTTTCAGCTACTGCTAATCTGCAGAAGAAACGCTCCTTCATGTGCATACTTGTCCCTCTTTCACTCGCCTCCTTTTCCCTTCAATCCCCCCTTTCAGTTCTCTTTCTCTTCTTTTTTTTTTCCATACTTGTCCACTGACTCTCCTCTGTGTTTTCCCAACTTCTTCTCCTTTTTTTTTTTTAAAACATCATTCCTCTTCTTCTCTCATTTCCCATAATTGTCCATCATCTGTCCCTCTCTAGTTTCTCTCTTTTCCCACAGCTTCTGATTTTTGGCACTGCTGTTTTATCCAACCAACTTCTGATTTTTGTCCTATTTGTCCTGCGTGCGTAGGTATTTGTATTTTGCTTTTGTTTTTTTTATGTTCTGCTTTCTCTGTTGCAAGGGGGCACAGTTCTAGGAGTAGTTTGGAAATAAGGATCTTTGGATGTCTAAGTTGGATCAGAGGAGAAAGTATCAGCAGACTCGATCTTTTATGTTAACTTATCAGATAAAATGCTAATTTTGGTTAATGAAAAATGGGGTTAACACAATTGAAAACAACAAACACACTCCTCAAAGTGGCCATGACCTTGAGCATTCATAATTTAAACATGTAATATGTGTAAATATTCCCTGTTACAGATGTCACAAATGTGGAAAATTAACCATAGAGACCCAAGTTGTAGCACTGTGGTGCAGTGATTAGCACTGGTGTTTCACAGCATGAGGGTCCTGGGTTCAAATCCACCAGCCAGCTAGGGCCTTTCCTCCTGAAGACATGTTTGGGGTTGGGTTAATCGGTGACTCTAAACTGTAAAGTATGGCTGTCTGTCTCTTTGTGTCAGTGCTGCAACAGACTGGCAACCTGTCCGGCGTGTAGCCCCACCTCTCGCCCTATGATAGTTCGGATAGGCTCCAGCCCAACTACAACCCTGAACTGGATAAAGGAATGAAAAGTAGGCTATAAACATGTTTACTGCTGCTGTAAAGTTGGTCATTTTAACATGAGGAATGACTCATTTATGGATCAAGCCTCAAGTGGCCGTTAGAGGTACTGCACTTTTTGGGTACATCTCAGAGAGTACAATATGGGTGCCTTTCAGTTAAAGGGGCATTTTCAGTATTTCCAGCATACATGGCTCTAGAAATAGCAGTGTTATTTAGCCAGGTAGTGGCTCCACCAGTTTGGATTTGACTGGAATATCTCAACGTCAGCTGTTTGATTCATAACCATAACCTTTCCTCTTTGTCCCTCTTCACACAAGTAGCTACGTTTTCCTCCCATTATTGCATCTTTCTGGTTTCTCTCTGTCTGCCTATATCTGGTCATTTCACAACACGGGGAGGGACTGGTTTGATGATAAACTTGCCTTTAGTATAGCAGAACAGACTGAACCAGTAAAATTGACAATTTCAAGAAATATTGGAACATATTAAGTAGATTAAAAAAAAAAGCATAGACATATGCAAATATGACAAATTATTCCAGTAAATTATTTAAAGGTTAGAGCACCCCTTTGGACTCCTCTTGACCGATGTCCCCTCCCACATCATCAGTCCTGACAGAAAGCAAATTGCAGATGGGAGCTGCCAAGAAGACATTTTATAGGATTTACTTGATAACTTGTCTCTCTCTCTTTGTACTGTAACCTTTAGTTTTTTCCCTCGATTCATCTGATTCTTTCTTTTTTAAGCTTTTTGGCCAGACATAGCATGACGTAAAGAAATCCAACTATTTTTAATCTCTGTCTGTTGCTCCAAACGGGGTGAAAGAGGAGAGTTCAGGGCTTATTTGTTGTTGTTATTGCAGCTGGAGGGGGTGGGGGGGTGGGGTTGGACTTGAGCTCTTCAGGCTTTCTTAAAGCCCATGCATGCTCACACAAATGCATACACACAGACACACCAGAGCAAATGCCCTCAGGTCGATCTAATTATTATGCACTCACATAAGGTCACGTTGGCAGTGAACTTGAACTTTGAGGCTTGTCACATCAGAGCCTACATAGTGATTTACTGGAAACAAAACTGGTTTCCTTAATGAGGGCAGGAGTGTAGTCTTTCACCATAAACCACCACACAGTGGCTGATAAAATCCTCATTAAGGGCAAAGCCACAAACACATAAAACTTACTTCCTTGTGGCAGAAAATAAGCCCCAAAGCGTTTACTCCACAGTGGGCAAGAGGGTTTGATGAGCCTTCTGGCAAGGTCAGATGTGTGGGATTGACTGTCAGGATGTTATTTGGTGTTTCATGGGGTTTCATTCTTGATAGGCTTTTTTTTTTTTTTTTTTTTGGCACACACATAAACTATAATTTACACTAACTAAACAACATTTGCACCTCAGTCCTAACTATCCCGCTTATTTCCAGCTCCATATGCTTCTTAAACTGAGCCTTGGTGAAGAGGCCCTTGGTTCACCTTCTGTCTGCAACAAGCAGTTTTAAATCTTCCCTCCCTTTAAGACACCTTTCTTTTTTTTGGCTGCTCTTCATAAAGACAAGGTTTCAAGAGTGGGTGATCAAATTTATCATGGGTCCAGGCAATATGAAAAAAAGAGGTTTAGAAAAAGGCAGGCATTTAAAGTTATTGTTTGGACGTTGGCTGCCTTTTGCTCCATTCTTTGTCGAGATGATCCCACACTGCCTCAATAATGTGGAGGTCCCTTCCTGAATTGCCTCTTGACAGTCACTGAGACCATTTGTGATGAACCTTCAGTAGATCTGCCACTTCTTTTCTCCTCCACAGTGCACACCATGCTGAGATATGCCAAGTTTTCAACTGAAAGCTCTTTGGGAATCACTGTGTTGGTGCAAAAATACTGTTTTATACCTGTCAAACTGTGTTATCTTTGGCATTTTTTACAAATTCAACTGAAGGCATGGGAACAGGTGATGTGTTTTTGTGACAGGCTGCATGTAACAAAGTGCCTAAAGATACAAGTTAAAACTGGTCCTTTGCTGAATCGTCTGTTATGTGTAGACACAACACTGGTTCATGCCTAGAGCTAAGTGCCTTTTTTTTATGCTTTATTGATTCATAGTTCAGTGTTAAGTGGCATAAAAAACAAAAATTCATTCCTCTGAAATGAAAGTACTGGACTGAAAATGAGTGAAAAAGCAGCCAAACAAATAAAATGTTGACAGACCTTCGGAGGGCCTGGAGAACTACGTACAGCTGAAGACCATTTTAGAAAACTGCAAGAAAGTCGGGCTCCTTGGAAGCAAAGTATTTTTTTAATAAATGAGTGGTGACTCAATATTTTTGCACAATAGTGTAAATGAAAGAATTAAAACTTCTTTCTGATTGTTCCTGTCTTTCCCGTCATTCTTCTTCTTCCTGCTACCAACTCATGAGAAAAAGTTCAGAGGGGTGAAAAGGTGATGAATTCCTTTCTCAGCATTGGTTTGTTATCTCTGAGCCTTTCTTGATGTTCTTATTTTTAATGTTGATAAATGAAGCTGTGGTGTGTGGTGTGTGTAAAGGAGGTACATAGATGGATTGTGTGTGATTGATTTCCATGGGCACGAATGAAATGTTAAGAAAAGATGGCTTTTAAAAAAATTTGCATTTTACAACTTGTTAGGGTTGAGAAGCAGACGGCTGACACGAGAAGAAATCAGAAGAACTGCAGCGTCTTAAATTTAAAAAGCTCCCAGGCTACATCATAAATGAATCAACAGGAGTAGTTCTAAAAAACATAAAATAAGATGGGAATTGTCAAAGACGATACAATCTTTGAAAACAGAAACCCACCTCACCTGAAATACAGCTTCAATGTGTTATCAATACGCCGTCCAGTCACTCATTCCAGCTCGTTTTTGGGGAGCTGTTTAAGTGGCAAATGACTCAAATAACTGTCTCGACCTCTGACACGGAGTAACTTTTTCCAGGTTTCAGACTCTAGATGGGCTTTACGGAATGCAAAGTGCAATGGGGTTCAGTGGTTGGAGTGTAACTCAAAGCGACTTGATGTGCATCTGAGAAGACATTTATATTTTACTTCCAGGACCCAACCCACCGTGTCATCCTCATTTGCAGTACTGACTTTCTAATTCTCCACACTCCTGCAGTACTGGTGTCAGACAGGCATATTAAATCACAGTAAGAGTCAAAAATAGATGACAGATGTGGCATACCTGCTTTTCTTTGGAGAGAGTCATGTTGTCAGATTATATTCCAACTTATAGGGATGGCACTACCACTGAAGCAACTAAAATCTGTATCTAATGAATGAATCGCAATGTAGACGATAATCTCTAGAAACAGATAAGGGTCAAAACCTTTAGTACTAGAAGCTTTCTGGTTTCTGCTTGTACTCGCTGCAGTATTACCATGTCATGTTTGACCAGGCTTTGGTTGCATGCATGTCAAAAAACATAAGTAGCTCATCTGCCAAAAGGCAAACTAGACTAGATGCTATCTGCTTTTGTCTGACAACCCTTTAGTTTTTTGGTAGCTTTTCTAAATTTATCTGCATGTGTAAACAATGATCAGCAGATGGAACAGGAAGTCTTCGTCCTGGAGGCCTAAAATATTGGCTGGCGCAATCCTCAGATGATAAGTCATCTGGCAAGGGGAGTGGTGGCCTAGAGGAGAGGAAGATGCTGGTTCGAATCCCCAGACTAGCATTTACTGGAAAAATTGGACTTCTGCCCTTGGATGGACTGAAAAAAACCATCTGGAATCTGGATAACAGAACCCTCAGACTGCCTGCCACCTGTCTCCACTCTCATTGGGCCTTGAGCAAGGCCCTTATTCGCAGCTTTGTTTTTTTTATTGGAATGTCTGTAAAAATATCAAAATATTGGATGGCTGAACAAAGACGCTGAACATGGTAAACTTTAAAGCGCCAGCATTTTCATTGCGGGTATCTTTGTCCATTCTCACAGCAGTTTCCACACAAAATTGATTAGTGATCATGGACTTGAATTTGATTTTTTATTGATTTATTTAATTTTTTGGTGCACATGGAAATGAAAAGACACTTTAAAGGCAGTTTGTGAAATGTTATTGAAGCAGTCAAGACATTATATCAGCTAATTATGGACACAAATTGAGCAGGAAGGTCTACAAAGTGGCGGCAGGGGCATGAGTCGTTGGTCAAGTTCGAATCGTCCCATCAGAGGGTGAAAAATGTGGAGCTGGCGACAGACTTCCACTGTGGGGATGCTTTTGTTTCAGTATCTGCTCTTAGCTTCTTGCCACGGTCATCACACGTCTTCTTCTATATTGCTGTGTCCCAAATTTCTGACATTATAGCCTGACATGTTAGCCTGACATGTTAGCATATTGATAACAGCTCATATTCTCATTTATTACAGCAAAATCTGATCAAATGAGGCCTTTAGAGAAAACCAAATCTAAATAGGAATCTAAAGACTTCTTTTATTTACCAGCAAAAACAACAAAGCACGAGGGCATTGTGCACCATGCAACAGGTTTGCATGCTGAAGTTTTCTTATCCTGTGGATCCAAGACCAGGACATTCAGCATGACATTGTTCTGCATTTTTCATTCACTTAAAGTCTGTATCGAGCTGTGTGTTTTTAAAAGTGTAATTAAATAACTGAAAGGGTACAATCTGGGCTGTGTTTGTTCAGTGTATGCTGTTGCTGTACTCCTACGACAAACCCCCACTACCTAGAATTATCCCTTGATGTTAACCATAATTAACCTTTAATTAAAAGGGCAGAATAATAACTTCAAGCTGCAAATGTGGCGGAAAGCTGGAAGATACAAAAAAAAAAAAGAAGAAAAAAGTTCCCTTTATTACCAATTTATCACACAGAAAACAACTCCTACAAGTTTCCACAGAGGTATAATTTGTGTGATCGGATAACCTGAGGGAAATATTGTGTTTACGTATGCTGGGAATAACTCTTAGATGTGTTTTCATGTTATACGTCTAAGATGTCAGAGCTCATTTCCTTCCCCTCAGAGGCCATTTTTTTCAGCGTGGTTTTACCGTCAATAACAATGGGCTTGCGCAGAGCAAGAAAAATCATCGCCACCGAGAAAATGATTTAATTTCATTGTGGCCAGTTGTGTGCTTTATTTCTTCATAGAAAGGTCCCGCAGGATCTCATTTTCTCATGACACATGTCACTGCACATCCATGATGAGAACCTCCCGTTCATCCACATCCCAAAGCCGCTCCATTGGATTGAGATCTGGCGACTGTGGAGGTCATTTGAGCACAGCGAGCACATTGTCATGTTCAAGAAACCAGTTTGAGATGATTTGATCTTTGTGACATGGTGTTTTCCTTCTGGGAGCAACCATCAGAAGATTGAGTTCAATTCAGTTTTACTTATATAGGACCAAATCGCAAAAATAGTCACCTTGAGGTGCTTATATTTTAAGGTAAAGGCCCTACAGTAATACTCTAAAATATCCTCCACACCATCACACCACCAGCAGCCTGAACTGTTGATCTCATGTGATTTGCGGATTAGGTAGTTGCATTAATGAGCAGTTGAACATGTGTACCTAATGAAGTAGGTTATAACATGCAGGAGGTTCTAAATACAAACCAGAAGGACTGAAAGGACTGTAGCTCCCACTGATACTGGTTTCATATTTAAAAGCACTGCTGGTCAAAACTCTTTCAACACACCACAGAAAGCTTCCAGTGCTGTGCGCAGCATAAATTATGCATGTAACTCATGTCACTCTTTAGCCATCCGATAGTTTCCAGTGTGAAGAATTTAAGCATTAGTGACAGCAGACATATTGAAAACATGTTGCTCCAGAGTTGCCCTGAAAGAGCCTGAAACACCGTGTTTTTCTGGGTTTTTCTTTTTCTTCCCTTCTTCAACTGCAGCCACATGCAGGGCAGAAAATCTGTTGGCAATTTTCTCTCTTTAAGTGTATGTGGGGGTAATTTTCTGGTTTCAGGAGTCGAGGAACGTTAGGCAGAGACGGCACGCTACGCCGAGCGAGACGAGCCTTTGCTGCCGAGTCGACACTCAGCGCTGGGCTTTTCTATATTGTGTTCCACCCCTTAGAGGACATAGGATATACACCAGTGGTTGTGTCACACTGACACACACACACACACAAACACTGAACCCAAGAGTGATCATGTTCAATTTGCAGGTTGAGTTGAGTGTTCAGTGCAGGAGAAACAAACCCACTGCCAAGGATAACATCACATGTGCAGCTGGGTGACCATCAAAAACGGAATTAATCATATTCAGGATATTGTGGTATTTCTGCAAATTAATCGAGGAGATTTATTCCAATAGGGGCTCAGTGCCCTGCTCTGGGGCACTTCAGATGGATAAAGGGGAAGAAAAAGCTGAAAGAAGAGGCAAAAGGGGGGAGGAATTGTCAATTAAAGGTGAGCAAGGAGCAAAAGATTAAAGTTGTTCAGAGACAGAATTTAAGGAAACGTATTTCATGCAGAAAAGGCGACTGAAGCCTGATTTAGAAATTGGGAGAGACAGTACAGAAAGAGTTAGTATGAGAGTGTGTGAGAGAAGAAGATTTACTGAGTGTGTGAGACAAATTAAAGGAAGAACTTAAACCCTTGACCCCTACATGCAGTAAATGCTGGGGGATCTGGTCGCTCTGTTAGGGTTTGGTTTTCTTGCTCCCATAGAGGGAAGGACTGCTATGAAACACTTCCATCCTGATGGCAGCGGTCTCCTTCAGGATGATAGTGCAATATGACAATGATCAGAATCATATGCTTTGGCTTTCAGTCACCAGTTTAAGACCTGGGAAACATTTTGGACCTATCCTCTCCACCACATCGTCGAATCACCAAATAAAAGAATATCTTTTGTTACAATAATGTTCCAGAGACCTGAGGCATCAATGCAGAGGCACACTGAAGCTGTTCTGGCAGCACACGGTGCCAAAACACCTTGGTAGGACATGTTATGCTGCTTGGGGGACTTGCTTTTTGGTTTTGGTTTGTTTTCCTTTAATTTGCCACTTGTTTGTATTTTGGCCTTGGCTGTGTCTCCATCTGGGAAAGATGAAACAAAGGTCGCTCGCTGGGAATATAGATGACAGAGAGGAACAGGAGAAATAAACCAGAGATGGGGGGGCTTGTGCTGTTGAGGGAAGAAACGAGAGAAAGGAGAAAATCAGCAGTTTGTTGAAGGGAAAGAAGAAGATGGGATGTGGCCTATTTTCTACAATAGTACTAATAAAGTCTCTGCTGTGCTTCTTTACCAGCGCTGCGGTGTTTGTAGCTCAGGTCAGGTTCTCCTATAAACTCGCACTTGAAGACGGTGGGGAGGAAGAAGCAGATCCAGGCTCAGGGAGGGGCAGCCATCTGCTGCAGCTGGTTTGGGGGTGAGGGGGAAAGTGACCATAAGCATTAAACAGGACAAAAGAAAAACTATGGGGAAGGTCAATGGCAGGCAATAGTGGATTATAAATACATCAGTAGAGAAAAGAAGGGGATGGAGAAATGCTAATGGCATCAAGGGAAGTCATCCAGCAGCTTGACGCTTTAGGAGCACAACTAAGGGCTGGCTCAGGGTCACCTGATCCAGCCCTAAAGGAACTATCTGTTGGCTTTAGCATCCTAACTTAAGACACCTAATATTTATATGTCACATGATCGTGATTCGTGTTGTAATTGTGACGCTTGTATTTTTCTCTTCACAGTCGAACATGTAGAATAATGCTCATCATCTGGTTGCCCTGAAGTTTCTCCCCTTTTTCCCGCTCGTTAACTCTTTTTCTTTCTTTCTTTTATTTTTAGCTTTTTCTTATCCAAATCGAAGCTGCGCCGCTGTTGTAAACATCACAAAGCTCCACTGTGCCACGCTGGTGATTTAAACTTACTCAACTATGCAATCAAATGATTTATGACATCCAACGCAAACAAAACATCTGTGTTTACTGCAGCCACTTCACACTCACACCCTGGTGCTGGCTAGTTGAGGAGCACAAATAAGGAACAGTTGCAGGTTAATGATTAATGTTACACTCATGGATAACACTTTTTTAGCTGCACAACTGGGCAAACAAATCTTTAGTAAACACTTCTAAAGATGAAAAAATATCACTGACAGGAAACTCTTACAGTACACACAGTAAATTTACACTGTAGATGGAAATTGTGCCCTTTTTTAAAGTAAAGTAGTGCATTTTTGTACTTTTTTTCTTGACAGTTTGTAGTTTATCCAAGTACAGACAGTGCGGGGATGAGCGCAGCAATTTATGGGGTCATTAATTTCCAAGTTCAAATCATCATTGTGGTGTAGTGGTGCTGCGATCACTGTTTCATTGAGTGACGTGGGATGTAATTTCCAAAGTTGTGTAGGTGTTGAAAAGTGTTTAGGTTTAACTTAACTACAGGTTATCTTGAGATGAATAATTAATGCTTGATTCTGGGCAGTGTTCAAGGATGTTGTGTTCCTGTGGCCGGAAATACTCTGAATTTCCTAAAATGGTAAATTAAGCTCTTTACAGTCAATTTAAGATTTATTAAGTGTATTTAACTTGAAATCTGCTGATTTCACTCACTCTGGAACACTGTATTAAGTTCATGTGACTCCGGTTTATGCCAGTGTGTTACAGGGCTCGCCGGGTCTAGGTTGATCCCCCGTCAGTCGTGGGCATCAAGTTAATCACTGTATCTTATTATCCTACTGCTAATCATTTTTTAAAAAGCTCTGAAACAATATAAAGGATTTAAAAGGAGATTAGGGAGCCGGGCAAATGTTACAACTTTATATTTTTACCTGTTCAGCTGATTTCTGTCCACTTATATCCACATCAATATATGTGACTTTTAATTTCCTACAAACATATAAATATAATTAATAAATTAGTTCGTCATAATCACATTTTCTGAGTTAATTTAGTTCAGTCAGCTGAACGCAGTTTGTTGTATTTAACCTGAAATGAAGTGGAGCAAACTCTATTGGGCTCAGTCTGTTAGGTTTTTGTTTTTGTTGTTACTTTCACATTTGCCACAACCGCAGTTAATGTATCTTATTAGCCGACTGTTAATAGTTTGTGTACGTATGAAAGAGCTTGTTTTGCTTGCTTTTGTGCATATATTTGAAACATGTAAACAGTAAACAGAAGGTTTAGAAACACCAGAAATAAATATACAAACTGTACAAAAATACATATCCATAAAAGTTTGTATGTTATAACTTTATACAAATATTACAACTTTATATCATTTTATGTGTCAGCTTACGTCTGCTAATTTAGGTAGCTGGCATTAGATGAATCATCCATAGCCTTAAACTGTACAACTGCTCATCTGTACCCCACCCTGTGACAAGCCCTGTGCTAATGATCCTTTGTTAGTTGTATTACTCAAAATAAACAAGCTAGTGTAACTCATCATGTTAACCTAGATAACATTAACCTAGTTTTTAATCTGGAAGTGAGTTTGAAATTTTTTTTTTTAAATTTTTTTTTTTTAGGTCAAGCTAAGTTGTTTATATTTTTAGCATAAAGGCACTTTTGGTTTCCTGTGTGTGAGCAGAGGAAAGTGACGCTGATAATAAAAAGACTCCTCACTTTTTCTTATTCTCACTTTTTTGGTGACCTTTATGTTTTTCCCTTGTCTTTCAGGTGACAGAGAGCATCATCTCAAAGCAGACCTTCATTGGTGAGCATCTCGCTCTCACACACACACACACACACACACACACACACACACACACACACACACACACACACACACAAATCTAATCTAATTTTCTTGCATTTTTCGATGTCCTTTCTCCCTTAGAGGCGAGAACCATGCCTCGCCATTTCAACAACTCGGGGTCAAAGTTTATGAGCCCCGTGACCCAGAGGCCATCTGCCCACTTGACCCTCAGAGACACCAGCTCTCAAGGTGAGGCGTCTGAGTTTCAGCGGTCGCTATTACTCTGGGCGAAAGCCTTCAGGAAGCTGGAGAGGAAAATGAAAGTTTCACTGCTGGCCACATGTTTTGCATGCCCTGAGTGATAAAACTGAGGGTTGAATGGATAAAAACAAAGATAAGCTAAACAGCTTTGGTTCCTACATGGTGCAGACATCTGGACTGAACATCACCAACAGCATGCTGATTTATTCTGAAAGCAGAGAAGCCCTGACATATCACAGCTTGAGCAGGGAGGAGTTTGTCAAAAAGCATTGATGAAACCACATTTCATGGTGAAAATTAGAGTCAACCACTGACGACAGTGTTTTACTAAGAACATTGGGAGCAGCTGCTGGCCATAAGGGGTAAACAAATATAAAAAATCTCCTTCAAATTGCTTTAGTCTTCTTTTTATCTGTGCATGTATATACTTACATACAATATCAGGATGTTTTAGATGGATTCATTTATTCCTCAGTAACATGAGAGCCTGTGGAGAAGGCTTTTAAATCCAGCTGCATCTACATTAGTGGTAATTTTTCAGACAGAAAGTTGCTAAAACTCTTGCTCAGTTGACCCGTTGGTTCATGGTCAGGATGTCACCTGATGAAGCCAGTATGAATCCAGGCAAATATACTAAGGTTTACAACGAGCAACCACAGAAATGAAGCTTCCACTGTGGTACAGTCCGTGACTGTCACACACACCCAGTGGGCATTTTACACCCTCTTAGGAGGTTTGTTTATCAAAAAGAAATAACAGATAAAATGTATTGAGTTATTGAGATAACTCTGGGCACTGTGCACCCCACCCACCCCTACACACACACACACACACACACAGTCCAAAAACATGTTTTTTTTTTGGCTATTTATTGAATCAAAATTGGTGATCCGTGATGGAAGGGCAACCTGACCAGGCTATACCCCACCTTTTGCCCAGTGACCCTATCTGGCTAACCCGATGGATAGATGGAGGAATTATTAAGTTATTCCATCTGTTAGATCACGTTTCCTTCCCTATTTTCTCAAGTAGATTGTTTAGAAGTGCATTAAAGTCTACCCAACTGCTGATCTTTTCTGTACCACTTCTTGTGTGCCCGAGACCAAGAAAAGCTGAACCTATAGGTTGACGTCTGTGAGGTCTGCCATTGTGCTGTATGTGGCAATAAAGTAGACATTTATAGACACAGATAAGAATTACATATGTAAAACACGGACTTTAAAGTTGGAATGTGTTTTTCATGACTTTGGTATTGTTCCATCTGATACTATCGTGCAAGCCGAAGGGTGTTGACAATCTGGCAAAGGCTGCCTGATGTTATTTCCATTGAGCTGACAAAGGGTAAAAAATGTGGTGTGTGTGAGTGTGAGAGATTGTGTGTGCAAGAGAGGGTGAGGTTCACACATTAAGCCTGGATTTCTCATAAGGAAGTGCAGCAAAGGAGAGCAGACTTTGAGTCACGATGGATGCTTCTTCTAAAAAGGAGTTATCTTAGATGAGAAGAAGAAAAAAAATTTTCGCGTGACGTCATGCACGCATTGTTCGAGAGTTGCCGCCATACTGGACATGGCCAGTCGCAGTTGCAGGCAGTGGTTCCTGGAGGTTGCCGGCTGGAAATCGACCGCAAAGAAGGCGCTGCATCAAAAACCTCCTAGTGATTTGATTGCCTGTAGTCTTTTTTTGGGGGGGGGTAACTGCTAGCCAAGCAGCAGTACAGCCTGACAAAGTGCGGCGTAAACTGGAAATGGAGAATTTTCATCTTCAAAGTGAAAGTTGTGCCTCGGAGCTGCAGCCAACTTGTTTCAAAAGGTGCAGCTTTTATTTTTGGATGTTTGCAGACAAGTCTATCACTTCCATTCAAACCACCACTGCAACAATATGCTAGCCAAAGCAATCATAGGGAGGTTTTTGCCAATCAGTTGCTGGATTTTTCCTTAGTCACAGGCATTTGCCAGGAGGTCACTTACCAGCCTGAAACCTTATTCCTACATTGTCACCATGATTGTCACAGGTCCAAAATGGCAGGCAAATTAGCATCACGTGTTTAGTGGTCCCATGTCTGCTAATTAGTGCCAATTAACAGACAAATAAAACACCAGAATTTCACTCACTAAAACTGAAGCACAAGTTTCTTGGATGGTTTGTACCACACAGCAAGCAATATTATTCATCAAAAAAACCAAAAAGCACTTACATGGTTGAGCAGTCCACTCCAGTGATTGGCGAAGGTGAGGCCTAAAGCTGCCTGTGTCAATTTCAATTATCCAGTTTCCAGGTGGATTAGTTATAAAAACCATTCACCCAGCGCAGAGCTCTTATAAAGAAGGAAACTATCTACAGAGGCCAAAACATTTTGGTATCAGGCTGTAAACTTGTTTTTAATGCTGTAAAATTGGGCATTTTAGCATGTGAGTCTGTGGAAATCGACTCAACTGACCGCTAGAAGAACTCATTTTTCAGCTTTGGAACAGCTTGGAAAGTTTATTAAATTAAGGTCTCTGTGACTGTTATGTGCTTATAGCTCAAAGCATTATTGTGCAAGTGTTACAGCTTCTATTGTTGATGGTAGTGTTTCACATATGCACACTGTTAAGAGAAGCACGTACTGGGATGGCAGAGGAAATTAAGCTAAAAACTACAAATAATATTCTGTATTTCTTGTATCTAAAAGCACTTTAGCTTCATGCTGGTGCCTCTTACTGGTGAAACAGGTTTAATTAAACCAACACTCTTGTAATAAGTGGCCATTGTATAAGTTTGAATGTGCACGTCAGCGTCCTATAGAGAATACAGGACTCGGAAGGAAAATCCACACACCTTGCATTGCCCAATACACGTGCGGCAACTGGCTAAATTTGTATAATGTAACCATTGTTCACAATAATTTACAATAATACTGTGATATTACTAAAACTGCTTCGTTATCACAGGGTTTGAACATTTGAAGGGCTTTGGGGTAAAATGCATATTATTGCTCAACTCTGGCAGCTGTCAGAGGAGAGCTACTCTTGAGTCACAAACTATTTCACCAGTGGTTCATTTTGTCAGCTGCTGACAAAGCTCAAAAGCTAACAGCAGCAGCTTTTCAACTTTGGGCAAATACTTATATGTTGGCCCAGTTCCTTTGCTTAGTTTATTGAAGCCGTTATTGATTTTCTTTTCTTTTCTTTTTTTATTTTATTAGAACCAAGCTATGATTTCTAGGCATGGTGTGAAATATTTGAATTTCAGCTTTTGTTAGTTTGTTTTTCCCTCTTTGTTTTACTCTCCAACCCCTTAAGACAGTTTTTTTTCTTCTCTCTTCAATTTAGAATTTAACTCTTACCACTTTTTTCTTCTTCACCAACAGGGTTTTCTTCTTCCCCGAGCACCATGCCAGGTCTTCATCAGTCCTGCCGCCATTTGGTCCGCTCATGGGCCAATCAGAGCTTAGGAGCTCATCTGCACAACATGACCCTGTCTAATGGAAAGCTCCGAGTGCCCCAAGATGGGCGGTACTACCTGTACTCACAGGTGACAAAGCTATGTAATTTAGTCAAAATAATCAGAAGGTAGTAAATTATTCAAATAACGCTCCCTTGAAAACTCATATATCTTCATTTTTTTCCTCTTTCACTACATTTCTCATAATCAACAAGATTTTATTATGCCATACAGCTCAACAGTGATCCCAGTTTTTTTTAAGGGTTCTGGTTCTGGATGTGAAGTTCCTCCATTTCAGAAAATCATTACAGAACAATTCTTAAGTCTTGAACCAAGTGACAAGTCGAATCAATAGCAAAAAAAAGATTTAACTGTTGCGGTCTATAGGTTTGGACTTTATATAACGATTACTTTTATTATTAAAAGTAAATCAGTGTTTCAAAATCACTTTTAAGGATGTAACACGTTTCTAAACTCAAAACTGTCATCTACCCAATCTATCTTATTTTGTCTACCGGGTAATAAATCAGACGTGTTAAGTTTTTTAAAATCCTGTCAGTAGGAAAGTGGAATCATTTCACAAACATGCGCTCACCCATGGCAAAGTTATCATACAATAGCAGATTGTGGAACTTGTTGACTGGAAGCAATATTTGTTCTTATCAACATGAAATTGACAACAAAGGTGGATTTCATGGCTAACGGAATCAGCCATCATAAATCATTTAGCATTTTAAGCGAAGATAAAACACACTCGATTTATATCCCAGCTTTGGGAAATTCTCGGAGTAGTGGGCATACTTTCATTCCCATCAACCATCGCGCCGTTGTTCCAGTGGTACATTATGTATCCTAATGGAAGTCTATCATGGTGAAAGTCCGCAACTGATCATGTTAGCGCAGCTAAAAACTGTTGTGTTGATCACAATAGATATGCATTTGGTGAGTTAGCATCAGTGTTTATGAGTTTGGTCATGTGGCATCAACATAATATTTCAAAACAACAGTGTGTACTGCTTTCTTCACAAACCGGCACAGTATGACTCTTGCGTGAGCTATTTATTGAAGCGTCAAGTTCTGGAGGTGTAAGGCGCCTATTTCTTTCTTTTTTTGGGGGGGCCTGTCATGTCCCACAGTTTTTGCAATCAGAATGATGGTCCAATTGCGTTGCTGCTGCCAAACATATTTGCTTTTACAAGAAGAGCTCTATAAGTTTCTATAGGCTATTCTTGTTAATGTTTATATTTTATTTCATTTACTCTTGCCAGACCTGGCAAGGCGCCTATTTCTAAAACCTAAAGACTCTGATGTATTTATCTTTTTTGCTCAGCTGTGCTACAGGAGCCTCTCACTTCTCTTTCTGTTCATGCCATGGCCAGTTTATGCCAAGAGAGTGGTACATATATGAAAACTTGACAAGTTTTAGAATAAAGCTCTTATTTTAAAATCGAATTTAAGTTTTTTTTGTTGTTTTGCTTTGTTTTTTAAATCAGCAGAACAGTTTTCAGCTATGCCAACATAATTTTTAAAAAAAACAAAACTTTTTAACATGACGAGTTTGCAATTAAGTAACATAAAAAGAATTTGAAACAAAACGAAACAAACAAAACCGCTCACTTGGAGGCATGCAGTCACCATTTGCATGAACGTGTTCCCACCTTTCTCCAGGTGTATTTTCGTTATCCATCCCCAGCTGCAAGTGAGGGGGATCAGCGCAGCGTCAGCCATCAGCTGGTGCAGTGCGTCTACAAGAAAACTTCCTACCCAAGCCCCATACAGGTACAGCATCTTTTTCCTAAATCAATCAAAGGTCATGCTGAACTATTCATACTGTTGAGCACTTTCTTTAGCAATGGTATAATTTTCTTTTCTTTCTTGGTATTTTACAGCTCCTGAAGGGGGTGGGAACCAAGTGCTGGGCTCCGGACGCTGAGTACGCCCTACACTCCGTCTACCAGGGAGGACTGTTTGAACTGAGGGCCGGTGATGAAATCTTTGTCTCTGTCTCTTCCCCCACCATGGTGAATGCCGAAGAATCTGCTAGCTACTTTGGCGCCTTCCGTCTGGACCTCTGAGAGGAAAGGATTGGAGTAAAAAAGAACAGATGGGGTAATGGATGGATAAACAGATGGGCTGGAGAGCTAGGGGCCTTTTGAATATCCATTGACTGGGGAAAAAGGTTCCTATAGGCAGAAGAGTAAGATGGAGGCCTGGATCTTCAGTGTTTGCTTGGACAGATGCATTGCAGGATGGAAGGGTCTGCGTGAGTGATGAACACTGCAAGAGGATAGGGTGAGGGAAAAGTAAAAGTGGATTTGCCTTTCCTACTCTCTCAATTAAGAGAAACCTAGCCTTCGAGATAAAAAGACACGTGCAATCATGGAAAACAAATAAATGTGAGGACTTTGATTCAGAGTTGATTCTTGCGGAGGGAATTTGCCACGGGGATTTAAAAAAAATAAATAAATAAATCATGACCTTCACCCCAGAAATTAGGCTGCCTTGCTGTCTAGATCTCAACATAGCACATGACCCTCCATGTGTTAATGTGTCAATGTCCTCTTTGTGGGAAAAAAATTTAGACCCTTGGATTTGGATTTGAAGAATATACACAAAATAAAAAACTTTACTCTCTGCATCGAAGATGTGAGTAAAGACTGAACGGCTGCAGAAGAAAATGATACGATCAAACCAAAGCATAAACTTGTGGAGTATAACTTTTTTTTTTTAAGTGTGCCCTGGGAGTTATGTACATATGTATGGCAGAGAATGAGATTTACACAATAAACTGTGGTGACTTTCCTTTGTGTTTTACCTTTGACTGGACTTAAAACCACTTGGGGAATCTGCAGATTTCTACTCGCAACACAAAAACTGTGGATATTATGCAAAGACTTTTAGTGGAGGAAAAACAAACTGTGGAAAGAGCCAAGAGGTTTTTGAAGAGGAGTCTGCAAGCCAAGGAGAAATAAAAACAAGGAGGGAGAAATCTTGTAAATGCTAATAAGAATGAGCCCGGCAAAGATTAAAGGACAGAGAGACATGCCGAGGGTAGTATGCAGCCTGACCAGTGTGCCTGGTTGATGCCTCTTCTCTGTCTTTCACTTTTCCTTGATTCTTTCTCTCGTCTTTTCATTTAAACTATTTTATCTATCTTGTCGAACCTGTGAAGCTGCATTATATTTGAGTTTAGGGAATGGTTAAGCAACCAACCAGAAAGCAGCAATGTGAGAACAAGATGACAGATACACGTGCAAATAGGCTAGTTTCACAATCACAGAGCATGGGTTAAAAGTGACATTAAGGTTGGGTTTCACGGAGGTGCTGTTTTCACTGCAAATATTATGGTTACTTCACATAAAAATCTCAGTTTGAATACATGCAATTAACGTATTTACTTGTGTATTCTGTTATTCTTGCAGGGTATTATCTCAATCTGAATGTGGCAAAATTGTGCACTTACCTAAAATGACTGCAGCATTTGAATGTGATTGTTGCTCCAACTGCTGCATTTTGGAAAAATTTACAACTTGTTGAGCCTCTACACCAAAACCCATGAAAAAGCAGAGAATCCTCTAGTATAGTGGTGAACGCAGTCATGTAACACACAAAAGATCCCTGCTTCGAGGCACAAATGCCTGACTGGGTTGCACCAGGAAGGGCATCTGGTGTAAAAATCTGTACCAAATCAAATATGCACAACCATCTGTTGTGGCGAGCCCTTGTGAATAAAAGAGGGGCCGTAAAGAACCTTTGTCAATGCTAGCTAGCTAGAATATGCCATATCTTCTTCCTACCTGCTGTACACTGATTGATCGTCCCTCCCCTTCAGCTAGCTAACCCAGCTTTCCAGACTAACCATTTCATTACAAGCCAGAAAACCACCAGTTTGCAGACCTTGAGTTGTGACAGTTAGCAGCTTGGAAATTTGAGACTGGTCGTGATGAGCAAAGGGAGTTCTCTGAGTTTCTTTGAGAAAAACTGGATTTTCCTATAGATGGGACCATAATAATGACAGGCCATAATTAACAGAATGAGCATAAATATGATTTAAAGCTAGCATCTGAGAACATATATTCATCAGGAGAGTGTTTACTGATCATTTTCCCAGCAACTTCTATGTGACCTGACTTGTTTTTGTAACAATAGTTGCCCCCTGCTGGCCATGAGAAGGAATACAGGTGTAAAGCATTTGACTAATAATTTAAGTGCCTGTGGAAACAAAAGAGTACATCAGTGTTTTTTAAGCAGTCTGTTCCCACGTTAAAGGAAGATATGATTGTGTTACAAAATCTGGAAGAAAACACTTTTAATATTCAAGCATAGATATTTTATTACCGTAGGTTTCAGTAACAGTGAAAAAAAAAACAGATGGTAGTTGTTACCAAGAAACGGAAACTAATTTGATGCATCAGTGCTGGAATTGTTTGTTCAGAGACACAAACGGCTGACTGAAACTGGCTGCCAGTCAGTTAGAGACGAAACAACTGCAAACATCTCGATCAAATTGAAACACAGAAACTCACATCAAGTCAAGCAAACACAGACACACTGGAAGGATTTGGAGAGAGAGGATTTTTTGCAGACATAAACCATGCACCGCCTAGCACAGATCCAACTCCTACATGCTCCTTTTTTTTTCTCTCTGTATGCACATAAAAAAAGATACACATCACCTCACACTACATCCAGTCTAGCTTGTGCTCTGCAGACACACACACATCATCCAGTGTCACATCCAGCGTGAAGACATACGCACTGATTAATCTATGCTGTCTAGCCTCCCTGTGCCATCTGGTAGTTGTCAGTGATCAGGCATGCAGTGAGTGTGTGCACACTAAGAATATATGTTTGCTTAAAGGGCTTGTTTCACATAGATTATTCAGAAAATGGGGTCAAACTTTTTTTTTATATGTTTCTTTGTGTTCATGACCTCCAGGTTGCTTTTCCAAAGAGAAGAAAATTATACACTTAAACAATCTCATTTGATTGGCAAACATCAAGCCCCTCCTTTCCATACGGGACCCTATGAAGGGTTATGTTATAGTGTAGCCTTGTCAGGTAAGCTATGAAAACACAGCAACAGAGCTAGTTTAGTTCTCCGCCCAAATCATAAAATTGAAGGCAAATCCATATTGCATTTGCTGTTTTAAGCTGATTTTTTTGCTGGTTGGCGTGTACCTGCTCACATTTCTGTCGGCCTCTCAATGATGCATCACGAACTTAAGACTAACTTGAGTTCACAGACTATTAGACTAACTTAAGTTATAATTGAGGGTAACTTCAATAATTATGATCATTTTGCAGTACACACAATACTATTATAACACTGTGAATCCCTGGACCAAGTATCTGAACTTTATCTGTCTTTGCAAGAGTTTGCAGTACAAATGGTGACTTAGTGAATAAAAAGAACACTTTTTTTATGTGCTGATCTAATTGGAGACATGCCAATAAGCAAGGTTTTTGGCAGCATCTTTGTTTGATGTCAAGAGATCTGTAGTAAAGCTAAAATCGTAATTTTGGCTAGCTAAGGCCTTAGTCATTGCTTGCTGTGACTGGAAGAAAAGAGTCACAAAGCGCACGCTGCGCCAAAAAGTATTTGTGATTGCTTCGGTTGCTAGCGTTTTGCTTCGGTTACTCATGGTTTGCAAGTGGCCAAGCTGCAGTGAGACTTGGAAAAGTGCAACACAAACTGGAAAATGAATGTGCTTCAAAGTAAAAGCGGCACCCTTTGAAACGTGTTGGTTGCGGCGGCAAAGCAGAACGTTTACTTTGAAGGAGAATTGTCTCCAGTTTCCAGTTTGTCTGCAGCAAGCAGTTGGCGAGTGTTTACAGAGAAGCCAGTGTTTTCCATGTGACCGCAGGAATCTGCTAGCGAGGTTTTTGCTGTAGCACCCTCTTTGTGGCCAATTTCAGCAACCTCCCGGAACCACTTGCCTGACGAGGAATTTACATTTGTGCCTGCTGCTGCTGCTGCCGCAGAGATCGCTGACCAGTCTCTAGGCACCATGTGACTAAGCTCTAATTAGCTATGACCAGCAGACAGTTAACTTAGATTAGCATAAGGACTGGAAACAGGAAAATGGCTAAGATGTTGCCTTGAAACTTTTCAAATGGTTACTGATTGCAGCTCTATTAAAATCACAGCATCTGAGATAAGTTATGTTAAAGAAATTTTTGAGCTTAGGGCCAAGTCAGGTTAATCATTTTCTTTGCGCTATGCTAAGCTAACTTGGGGCTCGGTTACAAAATTAGCAAACCAAAGCCGATGTTAAAAACTGATCCCAGATTTGACAGAGAGGGCTTTGGAAGAATCGATTTAAGCATTTAGTTGTGGTAGCACTCTGTTTTATAGTGATTTAAACTGTTTTAACAGTAGAATCAATTTTTACCATTCAGATTCCCCTATGATGGGGCACAACATGGTAACTGTGAATCTTATATAAAGTCAAGTGAATGTCATAAACATTTACTCTTTTCACTTTTCTGTCTTTAAATCATTGTTCTCTGAGATGGATTCATTATGCTGAAGACAGACATCTCCAGAGATCCAAATGTTGTGAATAACTGGACAGTTATCTGTCAACGGAATCATAATGGAATCATTTCATTACATTTCTGTGTTAGCACACGAGACTCCCGCTGGTTGTTTAATTAAGTTTCTGATGCTTAAATGTTTTTCATGTGTAGTACCCTGCAGAGTGACTGTGTTCATCTCTCAGCATTTCACTTATTGTTAGATAATGTATAAATATGCCACAGGGCCACAGGCTGCTTTAGTTTATCATTTAAAAAAACTAAAAACCATGAGCTTGTCAGCACACTGTGGGGTAATGTCACAACAAATCCTCTCAGTAACTCAAAACATCTACATAAAATGCTGCATTTTGGAAAATGAACTGAAATCATTTGATTTTGCTAGACATCGGTTCAAGATGTCCCAAAAAGAGTTGGTCCCAAACTCAAATTTCATCATGAGGTCTAACAAAAAAATAAAAGCTTTCCCAAAACAATTCCAGGTTATCCCAAAAATGTTAAATCTAGCACAACAGTACTGTAACACAGTCACATAGGCTAAAGACAACAAGGACTGTTTTAGCTCATCCAGTACGTTAGACTTTAAATGAAACAAAGACCAGGAGTTGCTACAGTCTAGACTTGTGTTTGTGGGTGTTCAGATGAATCCAAGTCTCTTTCATGTGTTGAATCCAGATGGGCACAGGAGATTTTCCAGTATCTTATTCCAAATAAAATGTGCAGCAGTCCAACACTAACCATAGACTTTATAGGTTGGACGTAGTTTTCATATGCAGAAGTGCCTTGAAGCTGTATTTTTCCCTGATCCCCAGCAGGGCGATGACTCCTGTGGTTGCAAAAAGGAAGTCAGATTGTATGGAAGTCGATAAGAAAAAGATCCATGGCCACTTATCTATGGCCACTGGAAGCATATTTCTGATGAGTTTATGGTCTCAATCATTATTTCTAAGTCTTGCTGATGACAACATGATTGGTCTTTTTGTAAATACTGGCAAGATTTAGAGCAAAATACAGGAGAAAGCAGGAGCATAGAGCTCAAATCGACGAGGCAACTTAAAGTAAAACCAGAGTTCCTGTTGTGTAAATACTGCTCTCAACCTTGACCTTCTCAAAGTAAAATAAATCATCCAGCTGATGATAAACTGACCATAGAAATGTCATATTGTGAGTTAGGAGGAGTGTGCATACATGTGTGGTCTGCTGTGTATCCAACACATGGTCATTGTGAAAGATAAAAGATGATGACACAGTGCTGTTTATCTTGGCAGTTCAGTTTTTATTATTGAGTCAGGCCTGTTTTTGATGTATTTTTGTAAAATATTGCTTTTACTTTGAAATCAAATCTTGTCTGTTCTTGGTTTTGTGTGTGTGTGTGTGTGTGCGCACACATGCGTGGGCGTATGGGCTTATGCACAAACATGCACAAAAGTGGTTATGGACAACAGTTGAATGCCAGACCACGAGTCAGACAAATTGTCCATCTCTTGCTCTCTACTAGACCTGGAAAGAGAAACTAAGCCATCGCCGTGGGGCACTGGGAAATCCAGGCCTCTTATAAGTCAGCGCTGAGATCTGTTTCCAGACGTGCTCTGTTTTGAGCTCCCATCCAAGATTCACGCTGTGTTTATATTTTGCAAGCAGCGAGGTTTGCTGAACATAGACATATATTTTCAAGGCGAGCGCTTCACAAGTCCTGTTTCAGTTTGACAGACTGGGTGTCCAAACGCAGCGGCTTCTCCAGCCTTGGCTTTACACAGAGTGGGGAAAACACCACCGGAAAGCCGCTGTTTTGATGCCGGTGAGGATGTAGCTGTATCTGAGGTATGACCATCTTGGTTACCAAACAGAACAAACCTTCCAACACTAATAAACAAGCTGAACACATCCTTTCTTATAAAACAAACACATTGGGGGCTAAATTTTGGAAGAACTTGAAGCCTAGATTTTGAATTAATAGCAGCTATCTTCTTTACATATCGATCATGTTACCATAATAAACATGGGCAAAACCACTGGCAAGTTATATATTATAATTTGACCACAGTTCCTGCCTATTAGCTAATTTTCTGTGGTTCTGTTGTTCACCAGGTACAACTAAGCCATTATTATACATCAACTCTAAGAAACATCTGTTGATTATTAAATAGCTGCCTGTTGCTTGAACCCTAAAAAAAATAATCCAGTGTAAGATCATTTAACAGCACAAGTGACTGGCAAGTTTTGAAATACACCCCCAAATGTTGGTGGTGCACCACAAATATGTTGCATTGTTCTGTTGGCACTGACATGAATCAGCCTACTCTATCAACTCATCAGGACCAGACTGGTACTCCTATTGCCAGTTTTTACACTGAGGCAAGGATAAATACTGTTTTTTAGCATTTGGCAAATTTATCAAATACAGCAACTGAAGAGATAAACATAAACCAGACCTCCAAAATTTTCTTTATATGCACAGGCATATTTGTCAGGACTCAAACACTAATATTTTACTGCAAGCATTGAAGCATCCCTCAAGGAGATGAAGACAGGCAAGTTTCCATCACTTCAGAGGACTGGAACTCTGTATATAATTGAATAGCTTACAAATAAAAGAAATAATTCTTACACAATCAATAGAAATGCATACCAAACACAGATTTGAAAACAGCATAGTTCTTTTTTCTTTTCTTTTTTACTGCTGTTTCTATCTCCGACTTTGATGTTTTCTGTGCTGCAATTTTGTATCAGTTGAGGCTAAAAGCAGCACCACTTGCATGATTAAAAATGAAATGCGTTGTACAAAAGCAAAACAATTTCTGCTCAGTTTAAGTTTTGCCAGCATGCCTTCTTGTCTACACGGATGTGAAACAAGCAATCTCATAATCACCTTGTTGTCTAAACTTTCATTCAAGACTTCACCTTTAATTTATCTTCTTTCTGACTTTGAACTTGGAATATTGCCTTTGGACTGTTAGCTTAACTAAGAGTAGAAGAGGAAATATACTTTCTACTTGCACACTCCAACAGATACATCAGGGACAAATCTTGTCCAATGATACAGATTAGAGCAGCCGGGGATCAACCCTTCAACCTTTCCTATTGGTAGGCAACCTGCATCGCTATCTGAGCCTGAACAGCACTGGTCAAACTTGGCCCAAATTGCAGATTTAGAATTTTTCCCATGAAAGTAATCACTTCATGCCTGAAAGTCACTCTAAGTCTTTCCTTCACTTAGTATTCATGGCTGTATAGATATGTAAATTAGCCTCTGCCTCACTATTTTGCCACTTGCCTGTATCCACAGCCTCTGTGTGCCCCACTCACTCACAAGTTCTCTTTCTGCACAAAGGGGAAAGCGTTGGTCCACAATGCATGCAAAGAAAAAATGCAGGGCTGAATTTGTAAATCAGGAAATCCCATAACAGAGAAGTAGTCTATTCCTGCAGGTCAAGGTAGAGAAAAAGTCACTGAACACATGCAAACATTTGCAGTGCCAGTAGCAAATCTGAAAATGTTAAACTGTCTTCACAATTAACGATTTTAGATGGATTAGCACTTGTTGGAAACGTATCATGTTGTCCTCAAATCGACTAACATCGTTTTTCGCTCCTCCACTCTGTGTGTGGAGCAGAGGACACACCTGGTGAAACAGAGAGCAGAGGAGAGCAACAACACAGCAGCAGACTTACACTGAGCTGAATGAATGAAGTGCACACAGCCAACATAAATCTTAGACTTTACTTCTTTATGAAACAGCTACTAATGTGCTGTTAAGGCAAGATAAAGCTTTTTTCCAATTCCTCACTCTGACAAATGAGTTATATTGATGAATTGATTCCTTAGGTTTGCTTTCTGAATCTGAGCTCATGAGGTCATTGGTACACTACAACAACAAGGTTTAAAGGTATGCATATAATTGTTTCTGCTCCTATATGTCTACTAGCTTATAAAAACTGACGTGTTAATACACTACCATCTGATTCTCATCGCAGTTCTCTATGAAACAAACAGTTCTCTATTAAAACAGTTTATGAATGTAGATACTGCTCAACACATATTCTTTTCCTTTTCTTAAAATCACATTGATACCAACTGAAGAATGTACATGTAAAGTTCTGCTGATTGCCTTGTGCCTTTTAAAATAATGCTCTTTTGTGTTATTATTATTTTTATTTTTTTTGCTCAAATAAAGTGCCTACTGTCAAACAGGAAATCAGTGTCAAGTCATATGCTTTCCTTCAAACTGATTCAAGCGATTGGTTGTTGGTGCCAGATGGGCTGGTGTGAGTATTTCAGAAACAGTGGGTGCCACTTTTGTCAGCTAAGAAGAGGAAACTGAGGCTACAGGTCACACGGGATTACCAAAATTGGAGGCAAACAACTACATTTTTCTTGAATTTTGTTCAAAGAAAAGTAAAATGAACTGAGAATTTATTGAGTTGTTTTTTTTTTAATGAAAATATCACATTGGTTACTGTGAAGAAATTTTAAAATATATTCTGTTCATTTGGGATCCAAAATATCACAGCTGATTGCCTGAGTGTATTTGAAACACCTGGATACAGTTTCTGAAAGCTGTCCTGCCTGCCACCATGATTGGCTGCAGACAGTCTCAGACTTGGCACTGTAATTACATGTTTTTACCATAATTACTACACATGTTCACTGTGTTCTCTATTTCCCGTTTTTCCTACAACTGCTCCTTCAGGCTTTTATAAAAACAAATGTGCTTTGAGACAATTAGTCTGGTTAAAAGGTTAATCCAGAACTAAGACTCACCTTTGTTCTGTGTCTCGTTACTGGAATTTTATTACCTGGGGATATCCAGTAATTTGTAATAATTGCTGGCTCTATCAGCAAATTTAACCCTCTGTGAATTCAAAATGTCTCCAGTTTGTCAAGTACAAATTCCAGCGCAAATTGCCAACCACAACTTTCTTAAGATGGTCTCCTGATAATACTAATCCTGAGCAAAACTGAGCTCTTTGTAACTTCAGCTGTAATTTGGATTTTGGCAGGAGGCTTCCATTTTCACCCAGTATAATACGGACAAAGGGGTGAAATGAATGAACAAAGGAAAGTTTGGTTTTACTGTACAAATAAAGCTTCAACTAAAACTGCTGTACCTTAGCTTGGCAACTTACAGTATTGTGCAAATGTCTTGAGCCTCCCCTCAAATATTTAAAATGTGTGCAAACATACATAGAAGAACCATATAAAGCAAAAAACAGAGTTTGTATAACTCTTAACAAGCTTGAATGTCAATATTTGGTATAACCGCCTTTATTCGTTTATTTCATTTCGTTATATGTTTGACATATAATGGCAATAAATTGATTCTGATTTTGATTCTTCAAAGCAGCCTCTCTTAGTCAAAGTTTATTGTAATTTTTTTTAAGTAGTCTTCTCCAGTCTTCTTGAAGGACATTCAAAGCTCTTCTTTGGGTGTTGGGCGCCTTTTGTTCTGTGCTATTGACAGATAAAGTGCAGTTACACTGTAACCGTGGTTCTCTGAGTGGATAATTCTTTAAGACACTCTGGCTTGCACAGCTTATCCCTAAAACACCTGTGCTGGTGTGAAATCACTGAGAGTTTGATCAGAACGTGTGTCCCAGGGGCCTTAGAGCTGAAGAGATAGTTTCTCACTCCAACCAAGGTTACAGTGTAACCGCATGTCATCTACTGCATCAAGACTATCTCTCCACTCCATTACATATTCCATATGTACAGGTAACTCTTTAAGACACCTCGAGAGGAGATGTTGCAGATTAATATTCCAACCACCCCAGTGTAAGTAAACAAACTATTTACAAATGTACATATTTACATGCCAACCAGGCTCAGGAGGGAAGCACCCTTCCATAAGCCCCTAAAGTGGCCACATCTTAGGTCGGGTTGCTCGTACTCTGGACAGGAGAGGAATACCCAAAAATGTAAACACCCAATGAATGGCTTTGACAAGGGTCTACCCCAAATCCCACGGTGAAAGCGGACAAAGAGCTGCTCTGATATACATACTCTGTCAAGATCCAGACAGGGCACAGAGCACCCTGATGCAGAACACCCTCCTGGTCTAAGTCAAATCAAATCAAATCAAAGTTTATTTGTCACATGCATGGTCATACAAGGTACAGCTAGCAGTGAAATGCTTTGACAACTACCCTTACACAATAGAACAAGATATTAATAGAATAATTTTAAAAATGTAATCAAGATATGCTCAGAATATACATTACGATAAAATGAAAGTAGAATAATTAACAAAATATAGTCAAAGTAAAATATAATATAAAATGTAACAAATTTATACACTAAATATATAATATTATATATACTCAACTGATTAGTGAGAAGCGATCTTAGCTCGACAGACTGGGACAGATAAAGCCTTTGGCAGAAATGCAGGGTTAGGCCTGAGGATAACCCCCGATCCTTTCTGGCACAAACCTGCAACCACCCTTGTGAACTGACAGAGCATGGCACTCACTAATCCTCCAGATGTTATGTTTGAGGGAAGGCCATTTCAAATCAGCATCCTCAAGGGGCTCAAAGGGGGGGGACACTAAAGAGTGCCACTGACTAAATCCAAGTCCCATGGGGGAACTGAGGGTCCAGATCTGTGAACTGTAAGCCTCTGGGCACCTTTAAGAAACCAGGAGATAAGTGAGTGCAGAGTGACCAACATGAACTGCCTTGATTGCTGCCGCTATACCTCGCAGAGTAACCACAGAGCTGCTCACCTCCAGCTGTGACTGCAGGAACTGCAGCACAGCCTGTGCTGTGGCCTAATGGGGGTTGATCTGGTGAGCTGTACACCAGGAGGCAAATGGTTCCAGCGGTGGATGATGTACAAGACTCCTGCATATGAGAGGCCACCTGGATCATTCTCATCTCTTCAGCAGACAGAGTGAATGGAGGGGAGGCGTAGAGGAGAGTCTGAGGCCAAGGGTGTACCACAAGTACAGTGAACTTGTGGGATGCCCTAGCATTTGGTGTTCTCTGTGTGTTTGCTCTCACTGTGGTATTATATTACTTCTGATTCCTGTTACAACTGTTTGCTGCAGCTCTAATCTGCATAGCTCGATTAACTCATAGAGATATTTCTGAATGGGGGAAAAATAAAAATATTGTGTAAATGTGTAAATTTGAATAGGCCTAGGTTAATGGTGGAAAGAGCTTTTTTCAATGTCATAACAAAAACATGCATAATATGCATCGTTGTACTGTCACCGTGGCCGGGGCATTTGATAGTGCATACACTCATTAAAAAATACAGGCTTGGCAATACTAAGGCACTAAACATTATTCAGTGAACTGACCAACAGGTAATTACACTCAGGTCCCTCCATTTATGTTTATTAATACTTATTTTTGTAGGTTTCACCCACCTTTGGCTGCTCTGATCTGGTACTGTGTGCAGTTCCTGTGACGTCAAAGAAATCCAAAACAAATCTATATTTAGATTGGGGATTTTGTGGGCCAAACATGCTTTAAAAAACCTTTCGCTCGCCCTCTCATTTGTTGTTCCGCACCATAACCATGTACCTACTGTATACATAAACTCCCCATTCGCACAGATTTCAATACACATGGCCAGTCTCTAGGAAGAGTGAGACAAAAATTACCATTCTCTCTTATAATATAGATGAGGGATGAGTGGTGGTTTAAGACTTTTGCATAGTGTTGTATAATGGACAAAATCAATGAGCAATATAGATTATACAAATGTAGGCACTGAGAAATTGTGCCCAGTTGTTTTATTGTTTTGCAGTGACTCTAGATGATTTTAGTGAGTTTAAGTCAATCATGAATGTTCCCTACAAATGTTTAACATCGTAGCTGTTTTTACAGTTTTTATTTGCTTTATTCTGTAACTGTTGAGCACGTTATATCACGTGCCATGTCACTGATACCAAAATGTATCAATGTTTTCTTGAGACAGGTTAAAAAAAAGTTGAGTGTCTCTTGGAAGCTAATATTAAATAACATAAGCCGCTTTAAATACCTAAAATGTATGCTGTGCTGGGTTGAACTTTGGTATCTTTGGTTTCTTATATAGTGCATATTTTTTTGACATTATGTGGTAATTTTCTAAACCATACATCACTGAGCCAAGACCTTCAGTATGTATGCACAGAGTTTAAAATCAAATGGTTTAAAAAGAACAGCAGGAAGCAGCGGAGATGCAGAGCAGGCCTAAACTGGATGGATATCTTCCTGTCAAACTCAATGAGAGTTTCTTTGGGTCCATTTCTGTGTTTTGTCAGAGAAAGATGAAAACCAGCAGTATTGTATCTCTGGACCAATGAACCAAATACATATCCAGTGGCCCTAATAAGATCAGCGTGTTCTTCTGCGTGCTGCTCTGGGACTGTATGGGTCAAAAGTACCAAGGGAGCACATGAAAAAAGAAAGTTTGTTCTTAAGAATTAACCCATCAAAACCCTTAATATTTATTCTTTTAAATTACTTCATTTGCTAAATGCTCTGCCATGCATGCACTCCTTATCCTGCGGGTATGACTTTAAGGCATCTCATTCCTGCCTACCCTACCTTGAGGAAAAAAGACACAGATGTTGCCTCTTCTTTCATCTCAGATGCAGGAAATGCCGATGATGCCCTTTGACCTGAATCAACAGTGCTGAGGAGCTTTACTAAGGAAATTCTCCATTGTAAACTGCCTCATAAATTTAAAGTTACTAAAGGAGGTGGTTGGGGTGGGGGCTAGGGGGGCTCCGAGGCTGTACCTGAGTTCTCATTAACCTGAGAAGCAGGTGACATACACTTTTCATTTCAAGCACCAACACATAAGCATCTTCTCCGCATGCTACACGAGTAAAGTATCCAGCATGGTTCCATGCAGACCATCAGGGTCATGCAAGGACAGCCTCCTTGACACAGCACACTCGAGACAAACCGCATCAACATCTGAGCTTCACGTTCAGTTCACATCACCTCTGACTTTGCTTAATGTCCTGCTGATGTTTGAAAAGGTATTAGCATAAACCAGAACCATTCACTTCAAGCAGCCTGTTGGACCTTTTTCTCAGACAGTTAGTCTGAACCTTAGTGCACACAACCAAACACTTCCCAGAGAAAAGAAGCTGATTAAATAACAAAGGCAGCTGATTCAGAAAGATGCATAATGAGTGTTGTAAATTCCCCTGAGACCTGGTGGTCGAAGGGACAGTGTGTGCATCTTGGTAGATTAAAGGAAGGCTAACTTTCGTAACCTGCAGAAGGGCTAAGAATGTGTGTGATTTAAGCACATTGTGTGCATGTTCACACTAATGAGACGGCATCAGTGATAACTGACTCCAAGACTAATAAAGGCTAATCTGAAACTAAGGAACGCACATACTTGACATGAGGAGGACAGGGACTGCACATGAGAGATGACTTATGAGTGCATTTTGCAGTCAGAAATATTTTAATGCATTTATGAATGGAACTACAGCAAAAAGAAAAAAAATCATGATGCTACAACAAAACTGAAGCAGATGACTGTGGTTTGAATTTTTAGTCAGCGTAGGCCACTTGTTATAAAATAGATCTAATCATGACTCAATTTTCTTAATCACTCTGTGAAAGAATGCAGTCGAGACAGTCCCAGCTGTGCTGCAGGTCATGCAGTTGATGCTGTTTATTGTGGCTAGTTTTAACTTTAACCAAAGGAACACAAAGATGATGTAACAAGTGTCTCTCTGGATCCAAATGCTTCTTCATTTCCTAAAATCAAACACACATTGAGGCTCCACTGAGAGTTAAAAAAATGGTCCAGATTCTTAATAAAATGATCAATGTGACTCTTGTCCCCATGTGTTACAATAAAGTTTGACATCCAGCAATTTATTGAAATGCACAAACATACATGGAAACACAGCATACAGAGTTTGTACAGTTCTACAGTTCTAACTGTAATTTCTTTATGTAGTCTTCAGGAATAGTTGTCCAGGCTTCTTGAAGGACATTCAAAGCTCTTCTTTGGATGTTGGCTGCCTTTTGTTCTGTTCTCTGTCAGAATGATCCCACACTGTTTCAATAACGTTGACGTCTGGGTTCTGGGGAGGCCAATCCATGACTGATAGAGTCCTATTGTGTTTTTTTTTTTTCTCTCCAGCTTTACATTTACTGCATTGGCAGTGTGTTTGGGATCATTGTAGTGCTGAAAAAAATGAAGCTGTTGCCAATCAGATGCTTTCCAGATGGTATTTCGTGGTGTGTCGAAATCCAGTGGTACTTTTCTACATTCATAAGTACATCAGTTTTTGACAAGAACCTCAACACAATCCACCAGCCCCAAACTGTGACACATGGTTCCATCAAATCAGTTGTCACTGATTTTCAGTCCAGTTCTTGTGTAATGTGGCACACCTCAGCCTTTTCTCCCTGTTTCCCTTCCTTAAGAATGGCTTCCTGACAGCCACCCTTCCACTGAGACCATTTCTGATGAGGTTTCAGTGAACAGTAGATGGATCAACTGAAGGTCCAGATGCTTCTCTCAGGTCCTGTGTCAGACCTTTGCTGGATTTCTTCCTGTTTCTTAAGGACATGACTTTCACATGCAGTTCATCTGCTGTAGACAGTTTTTTTTAGGCCTCCCGCTTCTTTTGTCTTCCTCTCGCCCAGTTTCCTGCACACCACGCTGAGATATGCAGAGTTTTCAACTAATTGTTTTTTGGTACAAAAATATTATTTAATGCCAAAGTGTATTATATTTGGCATTTTTGGTTGCTTCAATTAAAGGAATGGGAACAAATTATGCTTTTTACTGACAGGCTGCTGGTAAAAAAAAAAAAGTGCATAAAGAATTTAATATAGGTTCTTTGCTATGTTGTCTGTCTGTTACCACAACAATGCTTCATCCCTTGAGTTAGATGTTTTTCTGTCCTTGAATGATTCGAAGGTCAGTGTTACGTGGTTCAACAAACTAAACAAGCTAAAAGAAGAACAATCCTCTGAAAATGGTCAGGTACACGGACTGCACTGAAAATGAGTGAAAAAAAACAGTCAACATCCCCCCTCTATTCAGGCAGAAGGCTGCACAGCATCAGGGCCAGAACAACCCAGCTGAGAAATGGCTTGTTCCCAGAAGCTGTCAGACTCATAAACCCCGCCACACACGGGAGACTTTTTCACGTACAAATACCCACACACCAGGGACTCCTTATGCCCAATAACAGATTACACACAGCAGACTCTCTCTCATGTGCAACAACACTGAATATTTATAGTTATACTCATTACTACTTTTTTATCTTATTTATATGTTTGCTAGCTTGGTTTTTATTTAGCTTTTATTTTTAAATTGTATTACTGATTTTGTTGTTTTGCTTCTTCTAGTACTGCTTCACAAGGATCTCACTACTTAGTTTCATTCCCTCTCATGCTACCTCGTGCTTTAGAATAACAACGAAAACCCCTGGGATCTTGAAATAGATTTCAAGTAATGCATCACTGGAGGAATGGCCACGCTGAGTGACATTTGGGTGTCATTTAAATCTTGTTTAGTGATCAGCGATATTGAGGTTTCTTATGTGACATCATAGGCACATTGCTCAAAGGTTGCCCGCCATATTGGATGTGATACAAGCACCTGCTGTTTTGGGAAAATATGTATTCTCCAACTGATTGGCAGCGGTTCCTGGAGGTTTCTGGCTCTCACTGGATGAAATCAGCTGCAAACATGATCTTTCACCAAAAACCTCCTAGTGATTGATTTGTTTGCTAACACATTGCTTCAGTTTCCTGTGGTTTTTCTGATGGTTGCCAGATGGTCGCAGACCAGTCTCTAGGCCTATATGACTGGGGCCTTATTCACTTGATCCTACAAGTTAATGCTACGTGTCTGTGGTCACAGGTTTGCTATTCTTAGTTAGAAGCCTACTTTCTTAAATCTGTTACTGGTTAGCTAAAATTAGAATCTAATTTAATATCACAGTAAATTACGAATGCATCAGCTAACTTGGTTAGCAAGCTAGCCTGCCAAGGTTATTTCTGCTCTACTTGCAAAACTTTGTACACTGCATAAACCTACTAAATCCATCCATCCATCCATTCTCTTCCGCTTATCCTGTTCGGGGTTGCGGGGGGACTGGAGCCTATCCCAGCTATCATAGGGCCTAGTTAGTACGTACTGAATCAGTTTGTGAAAAAGTTGTGTGCAATGTTTAATGCTCCAGACTTTTGTCCAGAGTTATAACTGACGTAATCACACCAATCCAGTTTTAGCCTCTTTATACCGGCTCCCAGGATGATACTGGAGACAAAGTTAGAGAGGCAAGGTTGAGACGGTTTGGACATGTGCAGAGGAGGGATAATGGATATATTGGACAAAGGATGTTGATTATGGAGCTCCCAGGCAGGAGGGAAAAAAAAACACAGAGAAGATTCATGGATGTAGTGAAGGAGGACATGCAGAGGGTTGTTGGGACAGAGGAGGATGCTAGGGATAGGGTGAGATGGAGGCACTTGTGTAGTGAGCCCTAAAGGGAGCAACCAAATTTAAAAACAGAAGAAGACTTGTAAAGTTGTTACTGGCCTCTCTTCTAGCTACATCTATGTGCAACCTGAACTTACTTTTATTAGAATGTCTTCCCCTTCACGGCATTGTTTGTTGTTGTTGTTGTTTTGTTTTGTTTTTTACATATCAAATGGTGTTGTTTCACCTCGTGAAGCACAGACTATAACAAAAACACTTATCATTATAATGCAAAAAATGCATCATGTATGGATACATGTATTGTCTTTTGTAGTGCACAGCAGCTTTGATAACACCTCATAATGTCAAGTAGAATTTTAGGAGAGTTGTGGGGGAAAACAAAAGAAGAAAAAACATCATCATCATCATCATCATCACTGTGACCACAAACAAGATGACCACAAATCACTGCTAAGCTCAGATATTGTTTGTTATTATTATGTTAAGTTGGATTAAGGCTATTACAGTTAACAAAAACTAAACTAAAACTAGATGTGAAAAATATTTTAGGTAAATGACAAAAAAAGATGAACTGAAAAGATTTTGTGACCTTATAAAACTAAATGAAAAATAAAATACTAAAAAATATAAGAATTATCCCTATTTTAAGTCTTTGTCAGGCTAGTGAAATATGTCAGCATAATTTTCCTCATGGGGTTTTGATGCACCTTTACTGGGACTGGATTTTTACATAACTGTGAGTCAACTGCCTGCACAAAGTGCTGTGTTTGTATTGTAATAGCTATCCTAATTTTCTTAAATCTTGCCCCTGACAAACAGCCTCCATATAATAATAATGAAAAATACTAAAACTAACACTGAAACTAATGAAAACTAAACTAAAACTAAACATTTCCTCACTAGACTAAACTGAAACAAGAAAACCCAACCTGGAAAAGCAAAATTAAAATAAATAACTAAAACTAAAACCAGAACAAAACAAAACAACTCTGTATAGTACCATATTATCCAAGCAGGGCACTTTGCTCTCAGACTGCAGGCTTACTTGTAGTATTTTAAACAGTATTAACCTCAAGCACAATTTACACCTTTTGTGCTGGCAGCTCGTGCAACTGCTACCACAAAAGTGTATTATTTAAATCATATTTACACACTGAATTAGTCTCTTGCAGTGATACATTGATCGGATATTTTGGAGCCTCTGGGCTTCTGCTCATAGTTCATCAAATGGAACCGCTGGGTTGAGGCGGGACGAGCCGGCGTCTCTTTGTTTTAAGAGCTCACGGGGAGCAAATTCAATATAGAATGGGAGGCAGAGCCATCAGCTTCAGCTCCTGTGGAAGCAGCTTCCAGTTTTGCCTCTTTTCACTGCCGTTGCATTTATATGGCACTACTGCATGTCATTAACTTTTTGCTTGTCATAGCCATGAAGTGTGTTTTGTTCATTGTCTCTGGGCTCTCATTCCTTTTTCCCCCTCTCTTATCTTTCCACTCAGCCCCCCCCCCCACCCCCACCCATGCCAATCGAGGCAGACAACTGCCCCTCCCTGAGCCTCGTTCTCTTGAAACTTTCTTGCTGGTAAATGGGAATTCTTCCTTCCCACCATTGCCAATTGCTGCTCACAGGGGATGTTGGAGTTCTTTGTGAAGAAAAATGTAGGACCTTTCTCTCAGGCAACAGACACACAGGCCTATATGATCGTCTTTTTTTACTCTGTTTATACACCATTCTGCATTTAATGATTAGTTATTGTTAATCTCTGTCTCTCTTCCACAGTGTGTCTTTTGTCCTGTCTCTCTCCCCTCAGCCCCGACCGGTCGCGGCAGATGGCTGCTCCTTCCCGAGCCTGGTTCTGTTGGAGGTTTCTTCCTGTTAAAAGGGAGTTTTTTTCTTCCCACTGTCGCCAACTGCTTGCTCATAGGGGGTTTTGACTGTTGGGTCTTCTCTGTAATTATTGCAGGGTGATACAGGGTGACTGTTATGATTTGGCACTCTATAAATAAAATTGAATTGAAAATAAACAGTGTGTATTCAACCATTTAGCAAGTGGCTGCTGGATGAAATCAAAAATTTTCTTCTAATTGGCTGGTAGCAGATCATGGCAGTTACCTGTAGTTTATATGGAAGACACCACTTTGTCTGCAAATGCTTCCTAAGAAACCACTGAGCAGCAGTAAAAACATTCTCCGTTTTCAGTTTGCATCACTCGCTTCACAGTTTCACAACTGCTTAGCGAGTAGTCAGCGTCTTCTATGCAAAGTATGGGCAACCACAGCAATCTGCTAGCAACCAAAGCAATCACACAGGTTATTAGTGCAACACCCCATTTGCAACCAATTTCACATACAGCAACAACTCGCCAACTGGTCAGGGGAATATATATTTTTCCCTTCCAATCCATGATTACCAGAGGGGTCACTGACTAGCTTATAGGCCTGAGTGACTGGGGCTTAATCTAACCAGCCCTACCTTAGTCTAACTTTAGTCTTAGGCCGGGATTATACACTCCCATGTCCATGAGTCCACTAGGGCCTGCAAAATGTAAATTATGTCATCAGACAATAAGCGCCAGGGTCCAGGCAGATTTGCGTGTGCCTGCCTGTTTTTTTGTGACTGCACGGACTCGTTCATATTACAAATACAAGTAAAAATTACAATGCACCAGTTACGCTACAGGCGGTGGACATCAAGAAGGCTTCAAAGAAGAACAGCAATGACAACTCTCCAGCTGTCCCTATCCACAACTGTGTTCAATAGAGGCCTTAATACAAAATAAGCCTTGTGGGGAAGAAATATAGAAACTTTCTTCTTTTTTGTGCCAATTTCAACTAACAAAAATGCTTTTACTTGCACAGTGACAGCTATACAAGTAACTCCAGAGAGCAGACACGCTTTTTGATTAATGGAGACATTGGTCATATTAAACACTTATCTACTTTTCTCTGACCTGCTGTGTTTGCATAGGAGCATTAACAAAAGACCTATTAGTTTTTTTAACCTGCCCCCGTCCATAGAGTACCACCCTTCCTGACACACACGCACACACAGGCCCACATACACTGTGCAGTCACCTACTTACTGTTATCTTCATATCAGCATTCTCCTCATACTGGACCCGCTTTCCCTCCATCTTCCTTGTCTCACACACACATGCACGCACGCACACACACATCCATCATAATGCTGCCGTGCTCCCTTCATATCAGCAGTGCTGCCGTTCTCTCCATGTCGCCTGTATTATTGCCCAACATACACTCTGTTTTCCTAAGAGCCAGCCAGGAAATGAGTTTTATAAAGCTTGAAAGCAGACATGCACAAACTTATACATGCACACAGACACACACAGAAAATCCCAAACATCCTGAAGAGACTAAGTGGGGCCAGGCATGCGCTCAACCTGACACACACACACACACTTTTTTTTTGGAAGAACAATACTACTGCTTCAACCCCACTGCCCCGACTACCGGCCATTGGAAATGGGAATTTCAGAATCAGTGGGAGTGGTGCTATCAGAATACCTTACAGGGCACCTAAACAATGCAGTTATTCCTGCAGCAGAGCAACAAACATTATTAAGCCTTTGATAAGGCCTTTAAAGCAGCCCTCTTTGGCACACAAAGGGTTTGTCACAGGAAGCGGGAGGAAACAGCCCACAGAGAATGAGAAAATAAAAAGGTGTGTGGCTCCAAGATGTTGCTTTTTCACACACAGATGATGTTTTTGATATTTTTATAACTATGAGAACAAACTATATAGCCTCACCAGACCCTTCATTAGTTCATTAGTTAGCTATTAGTACAGGATTGCCCCCCCCCCCTCAGTTTGCCTTCAGAACTGCCTTAATCGTTCATGGCACAGATTCAACAAGGTGCTGTAAACATTCCTCAGAGATTTTGGTCCATATTGGCATGATAACATCACACAGCTGCTCCAGATTTGTTGGCTGCACATCCATGATGAAAATCTCCCCTTCCTTCACATCCCAAAGGTGCTCTATTGGGTTGAGATTTGGTGACTCTGGAGACCATTTGAGCATAGTGAATTAATTGTCATGTTCAAGAAACCAGTTTGAGCTTTGTGACGAGGTGCATTATCCTTCTGGAAGCAGCCATCAGAAGATGGGTATGCAGTGGTCATGGTCAGCAACAACAGGCTGTGGTGTTTAAATGATGCTGAGTTAGTATTTGCCAAAAAAAATATATCCCCCACACTGTTACACCATCAGCAGTCTAAACCATTGATACAAGGCAGAATGGATCCATGCTTTCATGGTTTTTATCCCAAATTCTGACCTTTCCATCTGAATGTCACAGCAGAAATCAAGATTTGTCAGACCAGGTGACATTTTTCCAATCTTATGTTGTCTAATATTGGTGAGCCAGTGTGAACTATAACCTTGGTTTCCCTTTCTTAGCTGAGAGGAGTGGCACCTGATGAGGTCTTCTGTTGCTGCAGCCCATCTGCTTCAAGGTTCCGCATGTTATGACTTTAGAGCGGCGCTTCTGCATCCCTTGTTTGCAGCGAGTAGTTATTTGAGTTACTGTTGCATTCTCCTCAGCTCAATGTAGTCTGGCCATTCTCCTTGGACCTCTGCCATTTTCACCCAGAAAACTGCCGCACACTGGATATCTTCTCTTTTTCAGACCATTCTCTGTAAACCCTAGAGATGGTTGTGCGGGAAAATCCCAGCAGATCAGCAGTTCCTGAAATACTCAGACCAGCCCGTCTGGCACCAGCAACCATGCCACATTTAAAGCCACTTAAATCTCATTTCTTTCCTATTCTGATGATCAGTTTGAACTTCAGCAGGTTGTCTTAACCATATCTATATACTGAAATGCACTGAGTTGCTGGCATGTGATTAGTTGATTAGATTTTTTCATGTGTGAGCTGTTGAACCGCTATATCTAATATGTACTGTATTGTTTAGCTGCTAAATGTTACACAGTCTTCTTCGGCCTACTTGTTGGTTGTCCCAGTAAAGGTCAAGTCAGGTGGACTAAAGCACGCTTTTTTTCTTCTTTTTTTTCTTTTTGCAAACTTCACACTGATGAGAGCATTAAAGGTTAACTAAAACAGTAAACTTTCAACCTAACCAAAACCAAAACAACCAGCTTGAAGACATTAAAGCTTTAAGGCATCTCTTAAATGTTCCTAGAATCAGATCTAGGTACTGAGGGTGCTTTCGATTACTGTGGTCCTGTTCTGTGGAACAAGCTGCCTGCTGACCTGAGATCAGTTACATCTGTGCCGACATTCAGAGACAGACTCAAAACTTTCTGGTTCACACAAGCCTACGCTCAATAGTTTTTTTGTGTGTGTGTGTGTGTGTGTGTGTGTGTGTGTGTGTGTGTGTGTGTGTGTGTGTGTGTGTGTGTGTGTGTGTGTGTGTGCTTATTTTATTTTGCTGGGTTTTTTTTATTGCCTTAAGGTGTTGTAAACCTACACAGGTTTTTATGTCTTTATCTTCTGTGTTAAGTACAGTTTACATATGAAGAAATGTGTTACATATATACATAAAATTGCCATTAAAGTGCTCTATAGAGTTGAAATGGTAGAAATGATTCTTTTGTAGCAGCTATTGTCATGTGATGTAAAATGATTGATTGTTATTCATATAAAATATGAATTTGAATATGAATTGCAGCTTTTAAATGTTGACACCTGAAGGATCAGTAGAAAGGACCTTCTACAAATTAAGCCAGGGATGCAATACCACTAGCAGACCCAAGCTTAACTGGTAAACTAGTTTGAACTGTTCCTGAACTTAAGTTAAAGCCAAGAAAGTGTGTCAAACATTTTATGCCCCATGAAGCTCATTAAGAATTTTTTGGGAATGCGCAGTACTGGGAGCGCCTCAGAATTACGAGCCTGTGTGATAATATTTTAAAAAGCATGCACCCCAAGCACAATTTACACCTTTAACCCCAGGCTGTGCTGGCAGCTCGTGCAACTGCTACCATAAAAGTGTATTATTTTACTGTTATTTACACACTGAATTGGTCTCTTGCAGTGATACATTGATCAGCTATTTTGTAGACTCTGGGCTTCTGCTCATAGTTCATCAAATGGAACAGCTGGGCTGAGACGGCACGAGCCGGCGTTGCTTTATTTTAAGAGCTCACGGGGAGCAAACTCCTGATCAGATTCACAGTTTAAAGAGGTGAAAAAAGTTTGATTGGATCCAGAGAAGTGGGAAATGGAAAGAAAGCCTCCACACAGCCAACACATACTCTGGAAGTAATCTAAATTGTACCGGCACCACACAAGTTTCTACGCTCGCTTGTGGTTTTATTGATCGCCATACACATCATATATTGTACTCCTTAGTGTCATGTGATAACCTCCCTGACACAGCCAGAAAATAGACCTATGGTTGCAATCATGTTGGTTTTTATCCAGCCTGTTGTTCCAGTGCTAAACAGTGTTGTAATTTTCCTCTCTGAACACTGGAAAGTAGATTGAGGTCATTGAAAGCAGCAGAGCCAATTTATGTCCCCGGGCTACAGTATTTTCCAATTCATGCCAAAAAAAAAAAACAAAAAACGGCACTTTGTGTAACTTTGTGAAATTCATAACAGACTTTTAGCACACTCAACCACATTTATTCTTCTGTAAGTATTTGTATCCACATCCAAGATAATCAGTATTATCTTTTGTTTTGCCCACTTAAAAACTGATATGGCCATTATAAAAACAAGAAAACTCATGTTATGTCAACTTTGAGTGAATTCTTTGAGGATGTGACAATATGTTTTAATCCGCATTTTATTTAGAATTTAATTTCTTTCATACAGTTCAAGTTTAGAAATCCTATCGTCTATTGTCTTGTAATTGAAAGTTGTTCATCTTACCAGAAACTGCTTGAACACACCATAATTTTCTGTCTCAATCGATCCCAGTTTTTTTTTTTTTTTAATTTAATAACCATTTGGACAAACTTTTGACTGTATCATTATGTACAGCGACCTTCAATACTCCTGACATTTATCTAGACTTTCTTTCTAATTGATCGTTGTGAGTTAACTTCAGTAGTTACTTCCTCCAAGCCATCAAGATGTCTGTTAGTCCTACCAATAATTAATGCTTCAATATTAAATATTATTAGTGTATCTCTATGAATGGGATATGCACCACAGGCTTTTAAGGTGGCAGTCATTAAAACATTACTTGAAAAGCCATCTGTCTTAGCTAATTATAAGTCAATCTCCAGTCTTCCTTTTATCTCAAAAATGCATTGTAAAACAGCTAACTGATCATCTGCAGAGGTTTATTTGAAGAGTTTGAGTCAGGCTTCAGAATTCATCACAGTACAGAAACAGCATTAGTGAAGGTTACAAATGATCTTCTTACAGCCTCTGACAGTGGACTCATCTCTGTGCTTGTCCTGTTAGACCTCAGTACAATGTTTGATACTGTTGACCGTTTATGGATTAGAGTATGCCAAATATATATTTAATAAATTCCAATTTGTTCATGTAAATGGGGAGTCTTCGTCATGCACTAAGGTTAACTATGAAGTTCCACAGGGTTCTCTGCTAGGACCAATTTTATTTACACTATACATTTTCATTGCTATGCAGATGATACCCAGCTTTGTCTACCCATGAAGCCAGATGACACACACCAACTATTTAAATTGTAGGAATGTCTTAAAGACATAGAAGCCTTAATGACCTCTAATTTCCTGCTTCTAAATTCAGATAAAACTGAGTCTATTTTACTTGGCCCTACAAATCTTAGAAACATGGTGTCTAACCAGATACTTATTCTGGATGGCAGTACCATTTCACTATTGTGAGAACCAGGATATGTCCTTCAAGGCACATACTAAGCAAATACAGTACCAGTCAAAAGTTTGGACACACTTGACTGGTGCTGTATGTAGAACTGCTTTCTTGCATTTGCACAATATCTCTAAAATTAGCAACATCCTGTCTCATAGTGATGCTGAAATACTAGTTCATGTATTTATTACTTCTAGGCTGGACTATTGTAATTCATTATCATCAGTTTGTCCAAAAAGCTCCCTGGAAAACCTTCAGTTGATCCAAAATGTTTCATCAAGAGTACCTACAAGGGCTAGAAAGAGAGCATATGTTTCCCATACTGGCTTCTCTTCATTGGCTCCCTGTTAAATAGAGAATTGAATTTAAAATTCTTCTCCTCACATGCAAGGTTTTGAATAATCAATTCAATTTTATTTATATAGCGCCAAATCACAACAAACAATCACCTCAAGGCGCTTTGTATTGGGGGTAAAGACCCTACAATAATAGAGAGAAAACCCAAAAGTCAAAACAACCCCCTATGAGCAAGCATTTGGTGACAGTGGGAAGGAAAAACTCCCTTTTAACAGGAAGAAACCTCCGGCAGAACCAGGCTCAGGGAGGGGCAGTCATCTGCCACGACCAGTTGGGGCTGAGGGGAGAGAGACAGGACAAAAGACACACTGTGGAAGAGAGCCAGAGATTAATAATAATTAATGATTAAATACAGAGTGAAGTAGAAACAGAGTAAATAAGGTGAATGCAAAGAAACAGTGCATTATGGGACCCCCCTCAGCAGCCTAGGCCTATAGCAGCATAACTAAGGGGTGGTTCAGGGTCACCTGATCCAGCACTAACTATAAGCTTGATCATAAAGGAACTGTACATGAGTGAGATGGTTTTAAGCCTAATCTTAAAAATAGAAGCCAATATGGGAGAAATATGCTCTCTCTTTCTAGTCCCTGTCAGTACTCTAGCTGCAGTATTTTGAAACAGCTGAAGGCTTTTCAGGGAGCTTTTTGGACAGCCTGATAATAATGAATTACACTAGTCCAGCCTAGAAGTAATAAATGCATGAATTAGCTTTTCAGCATCAGTCTGCAACAGGATGTTTCTAATTTAAGAAATACTGCACAAATGTAAAAAAGCGGTCCTACATATTTGTTTAACATGTGCACTGAAGGACATATCCTGGTCAAAAATGACTCCAAGATTTCTCACAGTGTTACTGGAGGCCAAAGTAATGCCATCCAGAGTAAGTATCTGGTTTGACACCATGTTTCTAAGAAGACCCCATTCTATCTTAAAGATCTCATAGTACCATATCACCCCAATCAAGCACTTTGCTCTCAGACTACTTGTGGTTCCCAAGGTATTTAAAAGTGCATTGGAAGGCCTTCACCTTTCAGGCCCCTCTTCTGTGGAACCAGCTCCCAGTTTGGATCGAGGTGGCACACACCCTCTCTGCTTATTGTTTGGGATGGATCGGGTGACCCTGAGCAAACAAACTTTGCGACCTTTCTCTCTCAGTTAGAATGAGGGATAAGGGCTGCTCATCAGGACAGGGATGGCTCAGGAGACTCTGAACCCTGCCTTAGTTACGCTGCAGCAGATCTAGGATGAGTGTTTCTTTTTCACTAGCCTCTTTTCACTCTGTATTCAAATGAACTGAATCCAGCTGAATTTAATTGAATTTGAAAAATATGGAGATAATCCTCCATTATTGCATCTACTTTGTGCAATGATGCTACCACCATCATGAATGAAAGTTGTTAGAGTGTTCTCAGCTTTGTAAGCCTCACCTTTACTCCTTCAAACATACCTCTTGTCATTGTGGCCAAATAGCTCAGTCTTTGTGTTGTCTGACCATAAAACCTTTGTCCAGACAGTATTTGGCTTGTCCCTGTGGGTAGCTACAAATTTTAGTCAAGCTCGAAGGTGTCGAATTTGGAGCAGGGACTTTTTATTTGGTCAGTACCCATCAATGTAAAACTGGCTACACTGTGGATAGTGATACTGGCTCTCTGGCTTTTTCAAGTTCATGGCGGGCTTGAGCCTTGGTGGCTCTCGGATTGTTCTCGAACATCCTAACCAGTTTCCTCCAGCAAATGTTACTTGCTGAGCATTCCTTTTGAAAATATTCTCTCATCTTCCTCTAGGTAGCTAGGTGCTTAAGTACTGCAACCACAACTTTACATCTACACCACATCACCGAGATGAGCATGAAAAGGGATGTGCTGAACTGGAAATTTAACTACTACTGCCCTCATTCAGTTTAAAGTTGTTAAATCAAATATTTGATCAATACATGATGACCGGCTGAATTATGATTTTGTGAAACATCTTTTTATTTATATATATATATATATATATATATATATATATATATATATATATATATATATATATATATGTGTGTGTGTGTATGTGTGTGTGTGTGTGTGTGTGTGTGTGTGTGTGTGTGTGTGTGTGTGTGTGTACATATAACAGATGTATGTTATTTTGAAGTAAGTATTTTGAGCATTAATATGAAGGCAATTTCAGAATTGAGCAACGCAAACTTGGGTTGAACTTTAAATCACTGAATGCCTGAACTTTTAACATGACTGCATGTGCACTACTTGCTTTATTAAAAAGAGCAGACTGATGACTTTAGACCGACACAAATGAGACCAGAAAAGGTTTGAATCAATTTGCCAAATGCTGATGAGCGACCAGTCCTGCCAAGAGCCTGGAAGTTTCTGATGTGAAAAAAATGTGCTTTCACTGCTTGTTTTTATAGTTACATGACAGAAATATGGCAGGGCTTAAATCTTTTGCATTCTATAAATCAGGAGGTTTAGCTGAATGTTTGGCCTGGGATCAGGATGACATGTTGGCTGTAACATTTTAAACATTGTGTCCAGAACAAAAAAAATACAACCATCTGCACCATGTAACACAATCAAGAACAATATTTTTTTTCATTGAAACTGTTAGATGTTGATTTAACATTTAAGCAGTTCTTAGATGAAATTATAGTTCAGTTTCCCTGCCTTCACATAGATGTTGCTTGGTTGAAACAAGCAGAATGGTGCAGTAAGTACTACATAAAAAACTGTTTGTGTGTTTAAAATAGATCTGTGTGCACTTCTGTTGTGTGTGTGTGTGTGGGGGGGCTGCTTGGCTGTTCATATGTGAGAAGTGCTGTATTTGACTTTATTTATTTATTTATTTATTTACTTACTTACTTTTAACATGAAGAGAAAAATGTCACAGGGTAATTTACCTCAAAATTATGAGCCCATGTGTGGTTTTCCATTAAATACGTCTCCGTTTATTTACTGCAGCAAATATTTTAATTTATTTAAATATATTTGGCATCTCATTACTCCCTCTGCTAACTACTCACTGCTGCAGCATCTGTTTGCATAACTTTCAAATAGCTCTGAAGTTTTCCCAGACTTCAGCTCCAAAAACAACCAGTTTGCTTTATTTGTGCCAGAATCCGTCACACCTGCCACTCATTTAATGAACAATGCCACTGTGACCAATCCACTCAACTACTGTGGCATTGCGCTGCCCTCAGCCGTTTCTCTTTATAGACATTTTCATATTGTAGTAACTCTCCATCAAAAGATGTTTTCTCCAGTGTGACTGGAAATCTATGCAGTACAACTTCTTTTGCATTGCATATTGTTTTAAAAATAATTTTTCTTGATGTTTTTTTCAGTCTTTCTATAATGTGAGCCAGATTTGCACTGCAGTAACTCCCAGTCAAGTTTATTTTCATACCGTACCCTATGGTACAGAAACTTTACACACTCCCCCTCGCAATGAGCCCAGTCCCAGCCTGGACATTATTTAGCCTTTCCAAAATACTCTGCAGATGTGTTTTAGTAACCTGAAGTCCCAGTGATATTTGATGGATGATTATTTTAGCAGTTATTGATTCAAAGAGGCTGCATGGCTTTTTAACAGCAGTCCTGCAAAGTCATATCTATAAATCTCCACATAAACAGAAGCTTCTAATATAGTCACCCATTGAATTATTTTATTTTGTTTTGTTTTAGCTTACCTCATAGTGTAAGGTCAAGACCTCATAATATTATAAAGAGAAACCCCTTGAGCAAGCAGTCGGTTATGGAGGACTAAAGATGCCAAAACCTGAAATGCATTGAATCAAGTATGATACTAAAAGAAATATTCAAAATAAATGTAGGTATTAATTAGTGGATGAAAAAAATGTATATTTCTCTTTTAATGTGTGTGTTTTATTATAAGTATATGTAACCAGTTTATTAATTACCCTTTATTTACTAAAAGGAAACAAAAAGAAAAATTAAAGAAAATACAAAAAATAAATCATTTTCAGGAAATCCATCCACTTCCGCTTATCTAGTTCAGGGTCACGGGGTGGAGTCTATTCCAGCTGTCATACAGCAAGAGGCAGGGTACACCCTGTACAGGTCACCAGCCTGTCACAGGGCTAACACAGAGAGACACACAACCATTCACACTCACACCTATGGGCAATTTAATATCACCAATTAACCGAACCCCAGAAAGTGAATGTCTTTGGACTGTGGGAGGAAACCGGAGTACCTGGAGAAAACCCACGCAGACAACATGCCGACTCCACAGAGAGAGACCAGTGCTAACCACCACGCCACCGTGCTGCCCAGTTTTTCAATAGAAAAAAATAAATATTTTGATTTAAAGAAAAGGAATTTATTTATAAACACAATAGGAAAGTGAAAATATTGGGAGAATTAAAAAAGTTAAAACAGAAATATTAATTCTCTCATACAGGACTATGCAAAAGTCTTGAGCCACCCCTTATGTCTTTATATTTTGTTAAGAAATTGGGAAATAGGTTCAGGGATTCACTGAAACATGCAAACATACACAGAAATACAGTATATGAGGCAAAAACTGAGGTTAACCCACTGGCTTCTGTGTTGGAGGGATGCATCAACTACTAATATATTCACTGTGACTTCTAAAGAAAACAAAATCCGCTCAACAGCAGCTTTAAAGCTTACAAAGTAATGTCTTAACTGTTTATAATTACGGGTCATGTGCTGAATTTTTAAAGGGCAGGAGAGGAAGACAAGCTAACCAGTGCGTGACTTCAGCTACATATTTGCTGTACAGACAAAAAGGTGCTCTTCTTGTCTAACTCCCCTCTTTGAAGAATATACACCGTTGCATTCAGTGCTCCTAGTATCTTAACTTGACCTTAGCTTGTTTCTCACTTTGTGAGTTGCACATGCTGCAGAGGACACCTGCAGCGAGCTGCAGATGAAGCTGTGGGAACCTCCGCCTGACAACCTCAAGTGAGAGTTGCAGGGCAGCACTGTGGAGCAGATTGGGTTGCATATACACCCACACCCACACACACACTTAAATCACAAAGGCAGTGATTGATCCTAAATATTTGCTCACTCTGTACAGCCCTCAGGAAAACAAACACACATCATCTTTTTGTATGCACACATGAACGTATATACACACACACACACACACACACACACACACACACACACACACACACACACACACACAGGTAAGGCATTAAAAGAGATCTGACGCTTCAGAGTGTAGGATGACAGCTTCGTTTGGCCTATTACCGCATCAAGATGTTTTTGCTGCTGTGTAATGTGCACTGACACAATGGCGGGCCTGGGAACTGGATGACTGATATGAAACGGGGAGGGGGGAATGGGACAAGGAGGATTATCTTAGAGGAAAGTAACAGAACACAGGAAAGAAACAGTCAACCGGTTATTAAAAAAAAAGGAGGAAAGAAAGACAATATAAAAGTATAAAGTATAACCTGTGTGTGTGTGTGCGTGTGTGTGTGTGTGTGTGTGTGATGTTTGAGGTGTGAGAGTGCAGATGCCACGAGCAGGTAGGTAACTCGAGCCCCATGTGAAGTCTCAGCCACAAGAACAGAACTCAAGAATAGTGAGTCATTACTAGCTGGATACAATGCACTCACATTCTTTAGCGTGCACGCACACACACACACACACACACACACACACACACACTTTAACCATTCTTACTCACAAGTGAAGCCACACACACACACACACAGATGTTAACCACCCATGTGCAAAAACTGAATCCATATGCAGACGCCTACGCACACATAAGCCCGCATTTCCCCTCCATCTTCATCCCTCTGAATTCCTTCTCACAGAGATTATGTGGCCACAAACGAGCTCTGACTCACCTTCAGAGACGCTGAGTCAAGAATGACCATATAACACCTTTAACACCCGACGGGCAGAGGGGTCATCTAAGGAAGTTGTGCCTAAAGTGGACGGTGACCTCTGGAGCAGAGAGGTCATACATAATAATGTCGTGGCCGGGCGCCAGATTAGCCTGCGGCATGAGCAGGCGGCCGTATACCTTACGGCTGAAAGTCATCAGCCCGGGTCTGAGTCTGACCTGTGACCCTTTGCTGCATGTCTTCCCCTTCTCTTTCTTCCTACTTTCCTGTCTACTCTTCACTGTTGCGCTATCCAGTAAAGGCAAAAATTAAAAAGAAATGTAATTTTCAACTCAAAGGTGGAGTTATTTACTTAAGTATGCACATTTCTACATTATTTTGTTTAAAGACAATCTGCTGCCTGACAGTTTTTCAGAAAAAACTCAACTGTCAAATGCAATTAAATTGCTTGCTCACTAAAGCTGTGGCATGTGCTATTCGAGTGTAATATGTAGAAAAAAATTAGGTAAAGAACCCGAAGAAAGGGATCAAGATCAGTGTGACCAACACTCTAGTTTTGAGGACCCCTAGTTAGAACCTTGGTTCCCAGCCCTAGACAGTATAAAAGATGGATTCACCCACTGTGACATCACACACAGGGGCTCACGGCACAACATTGTTGCGACCATGTGCAATTAACTTGCAATCTTATTGCCTTTGAAATGGTTGCTTCAAAGGTGGGGACCAGGTCTGCGACCACTCACAGTCAGCTGCCATCTTCAAAGCCACTTTGGACAGCAACAAAACGGCAATTGCAGACGTTTTGCGTTCACTGTGTCATGGCTAGCTGTGCGGCAGGCAGGATAGGACCCCAAAAGGCAGACTCATGGAGCGGAACTGAACTTAAATGTGGTTTATTTTGAAGTGACAAGAGATTAGAAGTACAGCTACACGGGAGCCGTTTGGGTGCTATAACTAAACAACAAAACTAGGGAGCAGGGAGACACACAGCGTGGTTAAACATGGACAACAACACAACAAGGGACCAGGAAAAAACACAGACAATTAATACACTGAGAAAAATGAGGGAACAGGCAACAGGTGGGGAGCTGTAGAAAATCATAATAGATGAGACCAGGAAGTAAAACTAAAGTGACAAAGATGGACAAAAGTAAAACAGGAAACAACTGGGTACCGATACAGAAACACAGACATCACACAGCACTGGGAATAAAACATACGAGGAAAGGGACATGACACAGAGGGACAAAACAGACACTGGAGCACAGAGATGCGGGGGAGACAAGAAGTACAAAGGGAAACAGGAATGCAATATAAATAACAATAACAAATAACAGGACTTAGAAAACTTTTAACAAACTAAGATTCAAAAACATATGCAACCCAGCAAAACACACAGAAGAACTTCAATGAAAACGGAACCTAAGAGAACAAAACACAAAACTCTGGGCAAACGGCCCGGGACATGACACATGAGTGCAGTCTGACTCGGATTGCCTGCAATCTGTGTTCCTAAATGAGACAGCAATCTGTCTGAGAGTGATTGCAGTCAGTCTGAGTTGGACTGTGATTGTTTGGAGGCAGGTTGCCTCCCACCAGGTGGCCTGTGCAATTGCCTTGTGATCGAAAGTGGTGGTCCAGAGGTTGAGGGTGAGCATGCGTGCGGCTAAATGCAACCAGTTGTCAAATGCGGGGGAAAAAAACATGCAGTCACTGGGCAACCACCAGCTTAATGTTCTATTAAATATGACTTGAGACAAGTGGCTAAGCCAATAAAGTCATCAGGAGAGTGTTCTCACAGGTCAAGGTAGAGTGCTGTTTTCCCGTAGACGTCTATAGGACAGCAAGTATTTTTGCAACCGCAGATCTCGCCCATTGCTGGCCATTAAAAGGAATGAAGGTGGGCATTGCTATAGCTCAGTGGGCTTAGAAGGCAAATTTAAATGACTGGAGGGGCCCAGGCCTTTGTCTGTCCCTCCTTTCCTGTCTGCTCTACTTTCCTGTCATAAAAATAATCAAAATAAAGGAACAGTTAAAGGAAGAAATTACAGAAGAGCAAACTTTGCAAGGATTCCCTCGTAACAACACAGACCAGGCACATGGTTGCCAATACTTTGCAATCAATCTGAGTCAGGCTGTGCCATTGTGCACAACTCATCTACGGTGCATCTTTTTGTGACAGGGGACTCAGCTTAACTGGTTGCAGCTGGTTGTGTTCAGGTTACATTCCTGTATAAAAGCAAGGTTGTATAGCTACTGTATGTCATTTTGCAGTTAATCACCATCCTGCAGCAACTATGTCACTATTTGTTTGGAGACATTTCTGAATTTCTCTTTCAGATCTGTGAGGTTCTGGTTGGACTCTGAATTTAAGTAGTTAATGGAAATTTCTGTTGAGTAAGAATTACTGTGTAGACAGATTTGCAACAGACAGCAGCACGATGTTACAAGCAGCATAATTTTCTCCAGACCCTTTCACATCTGCCACATGTGCTCAGGGTGAACCTGCTCTCATCTGTGAAAAGCACGGGACCCCAGTGGTGGACCTGCCAGTTCTGGTACTCTGTGGCAAATGCCAGTCAGCAGTGAGCACAGGGCCCACTAGAGGCTGTCGGGCCCTCAGGCCACCCTCATGAAGTCTGTTTTTGATTGTTTGGTCAGAGACGTTCCCACCAGTGGCCTGCTGGAGGTCATTTTCTAACTCTGGCAGTGCTCATCCTTGCATAAAGGAGAATACAGTCATGCTGATGGGTTAAGGCGCTTCTACGGCCCTGTCTAGCTTTCCTAGAGTGTCTCCTGGAATCTCCTCCATGCTCCTGAGACTGTGCTGGGAGACACAGCAAACCTTCTAACAAATTGATGATCCATCCTGGAGGAGTTGGACTACCCGTGCAGCCTCTGTAGGGTCCAGGTATCACCTCATGCTACCAGCAGTGACACTGACCCTAGCCAAATGCAAAACTGGAGAAAAAAAACAGTCAGAAAATACGGGAGGGGAAAATGTCAGTGGTCTCAAGCTGTGACATCATTCCTGTTTTTGGGGTTGTCAGATTGTTAATTTAATTAACATCAAAGCAGCTGAAACTGATAAACAACTTCCCCTGCTACTTAACTGACCAGATCGATATCCCAGAAGTTTAATTGGCTTTATGCTACACACTGATTAAAAAGTGTTCCTTATTTTATTTTTTTTTGAGCAGCATATGTTTGTGTATCCATGTTTTTGTTTGTTTTGGTTTTTCTCTTCCAGGTGCTGCTTGTTTTTTGAATATGTTTTGTTAGAGATGCAGCAGCTGGTGACTCATTGTGCTTTACTACTTGCGCTTTATTTTTTTTAATCTTTTCTTCTATTTTTCCCTGTTTTTTTGTTTCTCTGTCCCCCCCCCCCTTCTCTTTATTACTGCTGCTGCCCATCTGTCAGCTCTGGCATTGTTAAACTACACATATACAACTGTGAATAATAAAAATAAATGAAATGAAATTTAAAAAAACCAAAAAAAAAAAAACAAGGGGAGCCTAGAGAGTATATAGAGCTTCTCTTAACAAAAGCAAATGTGTTTGGCACAGCAGTGCGCTCAGATCACGATTCTCCTTGCTAATGCTGCTGGACAGGACGAGATTATTTTAAGCAATGATTTCAAAAGGAACAAGATCGCAAGTTCAGTGCACATGTTCACAATCATTTAGGCTGCGCCACAGTCTCCAACCATTCATTTCCCTGCTGTGACTGCAGCGTTCGAGCTGTCACTCAGTCATAGCAGAGTTTCTGTTGAACCACAGATAACACAGGTGGGACAGAGTACGTTGGTTTTGTTGGCATAAATGATCCCAATGTGTAGACACTCCAGGGACACAATTCAAGCCATAAGAACTGCCAACTAACAAAACTGATTATCCTGGAGAACAGTCTCCTAGACAAGCTCTTCCTTCCAGTGATCAATAACCAGCCAATCTCCTTAAGTTATTACGTGTTACCACATAATGTTTTGGACCTTGTTTTATTTTACACTATGCTGAGTGGTCTAACACTAAACCAGTCACTAACCACTTCAGGTCATTTAATACTGTAAAACAACACAGGAGAAGTTGAAAATACTTCCACACGACATGAAATGTGGCTCAAATATCGTGACTGACTGACTTCTCTTCTGCTTATCCTGTTCAGGGTCGCGGGTTTGGGGGGGGGACTGGAGCCTATCCCAGCTGACATAAGGCGAGAAGCAGGGTACACCCTACTCATTTATATTAAAGAAAAATATGTGTATTGTGTCTTAATGCAGTTTTCCTGCACTGTTGCCATCTAACATTACATGCTCCTCCACCATCAATTATTCACACCAGCTGATTGAGGTAAATTAAGCTACAACCATGCAATGTCCTAAATCATTTAGGAAAGTAATGTATAATTACCCTAAGGGAACCATGCATTGCCCAAAATGACTCACTTTTTGCATCTAGGCCATTATTACTGATTATTCAATCAGTAAAGTCCGCAATTCATTTTCTGGTCATTATTTAAGTGTTTCTCTTCAGTGATCATCTGTATGTGTCTATTGCATGCTCTGCTTTGGAGCAAAATGAAGCTCATCATCAGTGATCAGCGCAGTGAAAACTAAAAGGAATGACCACAGATTTGAACCCATCGTCTCTCTGGCACCAGCTCAGAAAAACACATCAGAAACGAAGACTGAAGCCGATTTTTGCAGCAGATTCCTCTTCTCTTACAGCTCAGCTGGAAACAGATGTATAGATACAGTCATGAAGTCAAATACTGGCAGAGAATGTAACACACCAGGGTTGGGTGGGATGTAATGGAGATGAACTCTGGTACTTATTAACCACAATCAGTGAAGCTGCTGCAGCAGTGGGCCAGCCAAAACACATCACTAATGAGACACTCATCCCATCCCTGTAAACAGGCTGCCCCACTGGGAGAGTGTTCATGGTATAAGGAGAGGAGAGCAAGGCAGTGTTGTTGGGTCATTCCATGTAAAATCAGTGAGTACCTCCCAGCCGTTGACCTCAGAATCAGCTGACTTCTTTAATACAATAACCACACTGTTTGAGTCACAGGCCCTCAAAGTACACCGGTGTGGGCTGATATTTTAAAATATTGATATTGATACTGATATTTTAACTTTTAAAGTGAATTTTTCAGGGCTGAAAAACCTTGAGAAAATTGAATGCCAGATTTAACATCTGTTGTGTGTTAAAATATGACTGCATTAGAAATGCATTCGGGCACAGATAGAATCGGGGTTTGAAGATGAGCCTGGTGCTAACAGGGGGGCAGTGTGGATGGGTGCTGTCATTCAGTGCTCATACTACATCTGTCCCTCCAATTTTAACAGCACTATAGCTTTCAAACAGTCATACACATTCTTCTCATCACATACACCCACAAGTTGGGTGGGAGGAGGGGGTGGGCGGGTCGTCCCACACCCCAGTTTCATGCACCTTGCCTTGGGTGGGGACTGGCTAGTTGTTCGGGACTGGGCTGGTTGCTTCCCTGGGTTGCCACTGGCACTGTGCTGGTGCCTGCTCTCCCACGCTGGGTATCCACATAGGGTGTGCATGTGTGTGTGTGAATGTGTGCGGCTGGTGCGCTTGTGTGCATGCGTGTGTGTATGTTAATGTGTGTATGTGGATGTGTGTATGTGAGTGGACAGTTGGGCCTGGGTCTGTGGCAGGCTGAGCCTTGGCACCTGTGGGACGCGATTGTGGAGGGGCTGGGGTTGCCCCTCCCTGCACCTCCGCGCTGCTCCCCGCTGGCCGTCACTGCTGCCCCTGGGGTGTGGGCGCCCATGGGTCCCGGGATGCGTGGCCGGATATCTTGGCGTGGTTTTTGGCCCGCTCCCTTGGCGGCTGTGGCCTGGGGGTGGCTTGGGCCGCCTTGGCGCTGGGGGGGGGTCTGCCGGGTGTTGGGCTGTTCTCGGGCGCTTGGGGCCTCGGGGCTGCATGCTCGGCTTGTGCTGGGGATGCCGACCTGCAGGGGGGGTGGGCTGCTCATTGCCTCTGGCTCTCTGGACTCATGCCCTTTGGCCGTGGGTGCTCTGTCTGGGGTCCCCCCCCCTTCTTCCTCTGGGGTGAGGTGCGGTTGCCATCGGGACGTGCAGCATCGGATCTTCTGAGCTCCTGGTGGGCTGTGGATGGCCCGGGTCTCCTGGGTCCTTTCCTATTCGCCTCTGGACCGCGGGGGGCATGGGTGCAGTTTCGTGCCCTCATTATTGAGTACATTCCATAACAGAGACACATACACACACAGACACACACACACATTGCACACAATCTTGCTGTTTGTGGTGTGATTATATTTTTCCCTTTTCTCCCCTTTGTCTCACTCCCCCCACCTTTTATTTATTTATTTATTTTTTCTTTCTTTTTTTTCTTTTTTTTCTCTCTTCTTTCCACTCTTTCCTATCCCCTTCTTTAATGCCTGTCAGCTCTGGCATGAATAACTAAATAAATAAATAAAAATATTAACATTAACAAGAATAGCCTATAGGAAACTTATAGAGCTGTTTTTGTAAAAATAAATATGTTTGGTACATCAGCGCACATTCGGATAATCATTCCGATTGCGAAAATTGCCAGACATGACAGGCCTAAAAGAAAAAAAAAAAAAAAAAAAAGAAAACTAAAAGGAATGACCACAGATTTGAACCCATCGTCTCTCTGGCACCAGCTCAGAAAAACACATCAGAAACGAAGGCTGAAGCCGATTTTTGCAGCAGATTCCTCTTCTCTTACAGCTCAGCTGGAAACAGATGTATAGATACAGTCATGAAATCAAATACTGGCAGAGAATGTAACACACCAGGGTGGGGTGGGATGTAATGGAGATGAACTCTGGTACTTATTAACCACAATCAGTGAAGCTGCTGCAGCAGTGGGCCAGCCAAAACACATCACTAATGAGACACTCATCCCATCCCTGTAAACAGGCTGCCCCACTGGGAGAGTGTTCATGGTATAAGGAGAGGAGAGCAAGGCAGTGTTGTTGGGTCATTCCATGTAAAATCAGTGAGTACCTCCCAGCCGTTGACCTCAGAATCAGCTGACTTCTTTAATACAATAACCACACTGTTTGAGTCACAGGCCCTCAAAGTACACCGGTGTGGGCTGATATTTTAAAATATTGATATTGATAGTGATATTTTAACTTTTAAAGTGAATTTTTCAGGGCTGAAAAACCTTGAGAAAATTGAATGCCAGATTTAACATCTGTTGTGTGTTAAAATATGACTGCATTAGAAATGCATTCAGGCACAGATAGAATCGGGGTTTGAAGATGAGCCTGGTGCTAACATCTCGGCAGGAAAGATGCTTTTTATATGTGGTGTGGTGTGGTGTGGTGGTAAAACCCTTTAAAGTTGACCTTTTTTCAAGTTTTCTCCATTGAATCATCAGAAAACAGATCGAACATCCAGGGAAATAATGCTTGTTTCTGATAGTCTGTGCCATAGACTGGTGACTCTCAAAGTGTGGGCCACAAAAGGTACAACAGATGGGCGACCAGAGATCATTTATAATTCAGCGATTCAGTAGATTTAGATGGCCATTTTAAAAGTCGCAACTTTTAAAGAACTCTCATAATAAATAAACCATTTTCTAATAAAATTTTCTTTTTTAACCCTGAAGCATGTTTTGATTATGGCTTTTAAATCCATCCATACATTTTTTTCCAATTATCCTGTTCAGGGTCACGGTGGGGCTGGAGCCTACCCCAGCTGTACAGGTTGCCAACCATGTCACAAGGCTAACACAGAGACACAGATAACCATTCACACCTAGAGCCAATTTAGAATCACCAGTTAACCTAACCCCAGTAACTGCATGTCTTTAGACTGTGAGAGGAAACCGGAGTACCCAGAGAAAGCCCACGCAAACAGAGGGAGAACATGCAAACTCCACACAGAAAGGCCCGGGCCAAGGTGGATTTGAAAAATGAATTACTGAATTACTTTTCTATTACCTGACCAATTTTTGATCCTGAATTTGTCTCAAAGTCCATCAATAGTTGGAAAAAGTTCAAACTGTAAATTAAGGTGTTAACAGAGAGGTGTTAACAAGTAAACTGACAGAAAATCAAAATGAATGAATGAAAACAGAAAAGGAAATATCAACACCCATCACTGATGCACATATATAAATGAAAAAATATAAAATAGATGTAGAAGTCAGGATAATATTACAGCCCCATTTCATAATAGAAAACACTTCAGCAAACATCTTATTACCTTTTGCAAAACTATTTTGCCCTAATTTGGAGACATTGACCTGAATTTTTATCCAAATACTTTCAGTCATCTTTAGGTTAGCAAAGATATGATTCACATTCCAGCAAAATGAGCTTTCAAAATTAACAATACTCATTAAATCAAAACTATTTTAAGCATGCTGTAAGAGACTGATATTCTGTGATTTTCTTTAACATTTCTACAAATACTTTTGCTAACCACATCCTAGAACAGACACAAAAAAATTTCCATGGTAAACAAATTTGAGAAAGTACAGACTGTACTCTTGTACAAGGGTGTATACTATATGTCTTTCTATTTATATAAAAAAAATAACCCAGACTCATTTGTGTAGAGGAATATTACTACATAATCTGCTGATATCAATGTACTATGTATAATATTGCTAATGAAAGCATGCCGTTTACAATTGAGCAATGGTGCTGAGCAGTAGGTATGGCTTTAATATTGCTCATTGATAAGTCATAGTCTGCTCCATTTATGGCCATGAGCCATCCCTGACCGACCTGTTAGACAATGCTCAGCCAATCAGAAGTTGGCATCACAGGCTAATCAATAAGGCTGCAGCCTAGTGCTGATGTTACTATAAACAGACCGTCTCTTTACCTAGAACTTGGTGATTCCACAGTTTCTCACTATCTGGCTACTGCCAACTGTTCAGTGACCTACACTCCCATCCAAAAATATTGAAATCCCTTGATTTTTGTTGTAGACTAAAAACATTTGGGTTTGACATAAAAATAAATTTAAAAAAACAAAAACAAACAAAAAAAAAAACAATATGAGACAAAAGATCAACATCTCAGCTTTTATTTCCAGGTATTTATATCTGGATGTGATACACAGATCAAAAAAATAGCACCTTTTGTCTGAACCCACCCATTTTTCTTGTGAGTAAAACTGTAATAAACTTAAAACAGATTAACGTGAACAAGACTTAATATTTATTTGGAAATCCTTTGCTTGCAATAACTGCATCAAAACTGTGACCCACTGACATCACTAAACTTTTGCATTCTTTTGTGATGCTTTTCCAGCAGCCTCTTTCAGGTATTTTCTTTTTTCATTTTTTTTCTGGTGTGTGTGTGTGTGTGGGGGGGGGGTAACTCCCTTCTGTCTCCTCCTAAAATCCTTGCTGTTATTACTGCAGCTCCCCCAGTTTAAGTCTGGAGATTGACTAGGCCAGTCTAAAACCTTCCACTTCTGCCCCTGATGAACTCCTTTGTAGTCTTGGCCGTGTGCTTTGGGTCATTATCTTGCTGCATGATGAAGGATCTCCCAGTCAGTTTGGTAGCATCTTTCTTTAAATTGACAAATTGTTTCTGTAGACTTCAGAGTTCATTGTACAGCTGCTAACATGTGTGACATCATGAATAAAGATTAATAAGCCCATCCCAGAAGAAGCCATGCAAGCCGGAGCTATGACATTACCGCCACCGTGTTTCACAGGTGAGTTTGTATGTTTGGGATCATGAGCAGAGCCTTTCTCCAAATTTTAGCCTTCCCATCACCTTGGTAAAAGTTCATCTTTGTCTCATCAGCCAAAAAAAAAACAAAAAACTTTGTCCCAGAATTTCTGAGTCTTGTCTCTTGAACTTCTTCCAGCCTGGCCTTCCTGTTCTTCTTGCTAACTAGCGGTTCGCATTTTCCAGTGAAGCCTCTGTACTTTTGTTCATGAAGTCTTCTGCCAACAGTAGATTGTGATACCTTCACTCCTGCCTTCTGGAGGTCATTGCTGATGTCACTAACAGTTGTTTTAGGGTCTCTCTTTACAGCCCTTACAATGTTTCCATCAATTATTTCATGGCTCAACTCCTTGTGGTTTTGGAGTCTATGGAACAGAAAAGTAAAACCTCATGGACAGACTCCTGGATGGATGGACAGACAGACAGTATGACAACAATATCCTCCCGCTTTATAATGCACAGGAGGATAAGTTGTGACTTAAACTTTGGGTGTTCTGCAGATATCTACAGTCTTAAGTTTGGATATGACTGTCATGGACACAATACCACAATTGGTGAAGCTTTACTATTGAAACTATGATACGTCCCATGATACTGATGCTTAATGAATGATGGTTTAAAATGGATTTGGCAACTTTTCTTTTTAAAACAGAGCTTAAATTTGTTTTTGATCACTGAAATATTCACATTGCTCTCAGAAGGCTCTGAAAAAGGCACTGAAAAGACAATGCACATTAAAAAGCACAAATTTTCAATCCACCCCTGTGCACTCTGAGGTCCTGTAACTTCCAATTTTAATATGAAAGCAAAACTTTTGCATCGCTAAAGTCATTGTACAAAAAAAAAAAAAAAAAAAGATGGATGCAGTGTAGCTCAAGTTGTCTGTATGGACTAGCTCACAGGCTTTGCTCCATTTTAAAGCCATGTTAAGTCAACATAAAGTAAAATTTCACCATTCACTTTATGTTTTTACTGGCTGCAGAGAGCAGCCGAAGAGAAAAAAGAAAATCAGTTCAGTGGCTAAATAAAGCGTTCAGAGAGTAAGTGAAACTTTACAAGTCACGGGCTGCAAAGGGTTGCACATGAAGTCCAAATTGAGCCACTGAAACGCTAAAGAGTTAAAAATAGTCCAGAATAATATTCTCTGGATGATGATATAATGGCTCAGATAACACAAGCTGCTTTCTCTGTGTGTTATGAGACTTCTGTATGGAGGACCAAAGATGCCAAGAATAAAAAGCAAAGAAATGAATGAATCTGTAAATAATACAGCATGCCATTAAATACTTGAAGTAGACAATCAAACGCATGAGTAAATAAATAAATCTAGGCACCAATGAACTTAAACAACATTACTAACTGGCATTGCCTTTTTGTTTTATTAATTCTGTTAGTTGTTTGCAAAATACGTAAAATAAATTTAAATAATACAGAAATGAGTAACTCTGAGGAAATTAACTGGGGGAAACGCTAAATTAAATTCATAAACTATGTGAAAATGAATACATGTATAAATACAGAAAAAAAATAATGGGACAGTTGTAGAAAAAAAAGTTTTTACAGGACTCTCTGCAGTCCTGTGAAAAACTAATGCCTCTTTTTCACTAGTACCTACTTGGCTTAGCTCTACACGGGTTTCAGGGTTTTCCATTAGGTGGTGGTACCAGGTACTTTTTTAGTACCTCCAGTACCAGCCGGGGTTCCAAGCAAGCTGATTCAAACTGAAAATGGGACGTCAACAGACTGCATGCTACTGATTGGCCAGGGAGTGACGTCTCTAGATGAGTCATCAGAGCGACTCCTTAAAAAAAAAAAAAATCAAACCTGCTATTTTTTGAAACCTGGCAATGAGGGAAATGGCTACACACTAACCAACACCGTGGTCCAACAACGTGGTGCAGACAAGGGAGCTAGATGAAGCGACCGTTTGTGTTAGACATAAATGATATGATGGGACTTTCGGGCCGGCTTGCAATAGCGACCCCACCCACGCTGAGGTGGTACTTAGTTGTACCACCTAAACTGTGTCAAGCTGAGTAAGTACTAGTGGAAAGAACCGTATGCACACCCTTACAGCTTCCATTGGAATTAACAGGGTAAGTAGCAGCCAGGTGCTGCTAATCAAATGCACTTGATTAACTGATCATCAGCACAAGTGTGAGCACCATCCAGGTGTGTGTTAACAAAGTCACAAACTTTCCAGGAGTGGACATCCCAGCAAATTCACCCTAAGGTCATAATGTGCCACGTTTGGAGAAATCCATAACACAGCATATCAACAACAACACCTCATACCAACTCTCAGCACAGTGATGGAGGGGTTGTGATTTCACAGCCACAGGAGCTGGGCACCTTGCAGTCATTGAGTCGAGCATGAACTCCTCTGTATACCAAAGTATACTAGAGTCAGATGTGAGGCCATCTGACTGACTGCTAAAGTTTGGCTCTAACTGGGTAATGTACTGTAACAGGGCAATGATCCCAAGCACAGCAGCAAATCTACAACAGAATGTCTGAACAACTAAAGAATCGGGGTGCTGCAATGGCCCAGTTAAAGTCCAGAAATCACCCTGACTGAAATGCTCTGGTGGGACCACAAGAGAGCTGTGCATAAACGAGTGCCCATTACGTAAAGAAGAGTGGGCCAAAATTACACCACAATGATGTGAGAAAGTCATACAGAAAACCATCATTTGGGGTGTACTTCACCCTGTGAAAACTCTTTTTCACATGACTATACACAGGGGGAATTAATACAAGGGTAAATACCTACAGAAAGAAATTAAAATGATTTCAATTCTGCAACATTTTATAAATTATAGTTATTTTTGAATGTTATTTTGGTGCATGTAATGTTATACAGGTTTACAAAGTAAATTGAATTTGGAATTTCTGGTCCTTCATACTTTTTTTACTCCACATTTCTGTCCTTATGTTTTTAATCTATCACAAGTGGAAAGACATAACCAGGCTTCAACAGCATACTAAAGTCTGAATCCAGCTTCAAATCTGCTTATTGATCTAAAATATGACCAAACATCCATTTTCCATTAGCTTGAAAATGATTTTCTTAATCAGCTGTGCACAAATTTGTCTATTAAGTGTACAAAAACAGTGTTTAATAGAGCCTACGATATTCAGTTCACCATTGTCTGTGACAGAGAAAACAAATCCTTATATTTTAGAGGATGAAAGCAGCAACGGTTTTGGATTTTTGTTTGAGCAAGCACGCACAAGATCAGTTCATTAAAATTAGTCGAGGAGCTCCGGAACTGAAAAGATTTATATGCACAGAAATAAAATTCTTGTTTTCAACTTATCGAAAAACACCAATAAAAACCAAAACAGAAGCTTCAGTCAGAGACCTGAGAGAATCTGAGCTTCAAAACAAAACAAATAAAATCAAATGTTATCAAATCCAAATAGATACCACTTCAGGTCGTGAGGAACCAAAATAAAGACACAAACTGCAACTTTAAGTCAGTGGAATAATTTAGTGGGATGAACAAATTTACATTTACATAAATTAATTTATGTCATGATTTCTCTTTTAGCCCTTCCACAACAGCCTGGAAATACATTTCACTTAAAAGGTATGACATGGTTTGCGTTGACTATGTATGTCTATACAACATAAAAAACTGTCTTCGTGGCAGGACAACGCTGCAGTTTCCAGGCTGGAGCTGTATCACAAATCTGGAGCACCTATAGGACGACGACAACAACAACAACAAAAAAAGAAAAAAACATTTCCAGCAGGTTCCCAGGCTGTTATGAAAGTCTTTGTGGAGTGTAAGCTTGTGTGTGTGTATCCGATCCTATTCTCACACTCCTCGATCCTTCAACCTCGGGGCTATAGGAAACCTCACAGAGGGAGGGAGGGAAGTGTCTGAACATCCATCAGCCCAGCTCAAAGTGCTCTGTTTGGGCTCGCCGTGAAGGCCCGAGGGCAGGCATGGAGCTCCCAAAACAACTCTTCATCTTCCCCGATGTCTTTATTTTCTCCTCCTCCACCTCCGTCTCCTCTTGTCAGTCTCCACAACAGAGGATTAGCTGTTCCTGCCTCCATTTTTTTTTTTTTTAAACTCACAGGTGTGAGAAAGAAGATGGCAAATGGAGGACGGAGAACTGACTTTGGGTCCTCTTAAGCGCAGGTTTCTTTGAAAATGAAGAAGGAAATGAGAACAGAAAACACCGGAAGGAGAAGGTGTGAGACGCTCCATCGGCTCACTTCTGTCCTACAAGGGTTGAACGTGACATCGAGGCCAGCGGTGTCAGTTAAAGATGAGTCACTGTTTATTTTTCAGTGGTGCGCTGCCTTTTGGAGAGCCAAAAAATCGCCTCCAAGTTACACAGAAAATAAATTTCATTGTTCTCTGCTCAGCTGTGCAAACGAAGCTCAACTTTCTTGGCTTTTTCTCTCGAGATGAAGAGGTAAAGGTGCATTTCGTGCAAGTCTACAAGCTGGTGTCTTCTTTCCCCCTGCTCACCCACCCCCCCTTGTTCTACAGAGGGGAGATTTGGTGGGAGATGATGAAGAGGAAGGATGGAGGAGATCAGTTGAAGAGGATGGAGTCTGGGTCTCTGTTGGCCATCTGCGCCATGTGTTTGAGTATGTCCTTTTTGGTGATAATTCCCAGCAGCCTCCTGAAAGCAGAGAGAGAAAAAGAGAACAAATGTGGATGACTTCACATCATACTTTGTTTGCCTCGTCATGGAAACCAAGCGAGGTGACAGAAAGCAGAACGGTTCAGCTGAGGTCTGGCCCTCTATCGAAACACCATCAGTTCAGTTTTATTAACGGACTCAGAGGGGAACTGGCAGATCACAGCAACACGAAAACAAACAGTGAGGGAGCACGAACACGAAGGCTACAGCTGATATTTTAGTACCAAAGAGCTTAAGGTCTGTGAACAAACATCAAAACTACTTCTTGTGGGGGTCGGAGAAATGGGAGCTGTTCATCATGTGTGGCGATTACTAGAATATTCACTCACAACTCGCCCTACTTGCCAGATTTGGCTTTGTTCTTTCCCCCAACATGAAAATGTGTTTAAAGGGTAGCTGTTTTGACACTGTGCAAAAGTTCAGACATGCTTTGCAGACAAACATGTGTTGGTGATCAGAATAGCATTTCTGGGTGGAACCCCGAAGCTTTATGATCATACCTTATGCATGTATTATCCGGCCCTTCTTTTAAGATTCATGGCGTTATTAGGAAGGCATAGGCTGAGGGCTGAGTAACTGAGACTGATTAGGAAGGTGGACTTCCCACACTCACACACACAAGGGGTGGGCGGATTGATGCAAAGATCGATAGGATTGATACCAACGCTGGTATTTGTATTGGATTGATACTAGTGTGATGGGTTGATGCTTTAGGTCAGATTTACATGAGAACGATCCAGTGGAAACAGTATCTTTTTTCTGTTTTCTCAAAGTAACGCGTTCACACAGAACAGCGACACGCTGAAAACGCTGTAGTTCCCACGCCAGGCCACAAGTGCACAACCATAGTGCGCATGTGCCAGTACCTCCCATTTTCAAAAAGTAGTGTTTTAGCGGTTTACACAGAGACCGGAGAGTTTTGAAAACACTCCACTCTGGAACCCGTTCCCAAATTATACCATTTTCAGGGACTTGAAACGCCAAAAGGCCCAAGGCCAAAGCGCATTGCAACTTTATCGTTTCCACCTGAAAATTTTCTAAATGGGGCTCTGGTTTGTTTCAGTTAGGGTTATGGTTAGACAAACAGTTACCTCAAGGCGCTTTATATAGTAAGGTTACAGAGAAAACCCACCAGTCAAAATGACCCCCCCTTTGAGCAAGCATTTGGCGACAGCAGGAAGGAAAAACTCCCTTTTAACAGGAAGAACCCTCCGGCAGAACCAGGCTCTGGCTGAGGAGGGACAGGACAAAAGATACACTATGGAAGAGAGCCAGAGATTAATAATAACTAATGATTAAATGCAGAGTGTTGCATAAGCAGAGTAAAAAGAGGTGAATGAAAAGATGGGAACGCCCAGCATCTAGGCCTATAGCAGCATAACTAAGGGACTGTTCAGGGTCACCTGATCCAGCCCTAACTATAAACTTTATCAAAAAGCTCCTGTCACCTGTAAGTTACAGTGCATTGGTCCCATTCATCGTGTCTGTGCAAACACCTCCATTCAGTGCAGGCCCACTTTGCTTCCCCGCTCGGGTGAGATTAATTGTTGCGTGGTCACGTGAACCATGTAGGCTCACCAGACATCACCTCTGAAGCCTACGTAGTAATCGCAATCCTTGTGAATGTGTAGTTACATTTCTCGTGAGATACACATCAGTGTTATGTCTTATGTTACAGCGAAGGGATCAGAGGGGATTCCAGTTACATATACGTCGGACCGACACTGAACCCTAATTAGAGCGATAATTCTTTTTCCATATAAACCAGAAGAGTTACACTTACATATCATGCATTCAACATGTCCCAGATCGCCAATCGCGTCAAAAGCGTACAAAACAAAAACATTATAATCCAGATGTTTTATCAGTCCGATGAGCTGCTGAAAGCACTCCCTACACCCGTCATCACGTTATCACAGTAAGACAACGCACTCTTACAGCTCCTCAGCGTGGCACAGTGCCAGGCGATCAACCGCTGGCTAGAACCCTGAAACAGCGATGAGTGTTCAGAGAAAACTCTGTGGGGCAACACCACCAACTTCTACAAAGACACGATAAATGACCCCCCAGCACAGAGAGAAGCCCACCGTCATCATCCTTCCAGAGAGGCAAAGAATAACCAGGTAGATCATAAAGTGTTGAAAGTAATGTTTCAGTCATGACTCACATCGGCTCTTCAGCATTACTTAATATTAAAGCGTTACTGGTCATCATAGTTGTTACTTCAGCAGACAGATTACCTATAGACTAAATTCAGATGGTCAAATAATATCAGCCCACTGAATTGTGTTAAATAAATTATTTTATTAAAACTGAAAAAAATATACATTAAACATGAACTATTAATATATTATGTTTGAATATAATAACCTCTTTGTGTTGAATGTCCAGTCTATTTTATGTATACAGCACATTTAAACAGCAGAAGCTGATCCAAAGTGCTTTAAAGACAAACGCATTTATATTCTACGTCTTGACACACTGCTCTCCTCTGTCTTTCTAAGTTAAAAGTATCTATATTTGTATTGCAATGCTGGCTCTGTATTTACTTGGTATCAGACTGATACTAAACCTTGCAGTATCGCACACCACTAATACACACCCTGTTGTGACACTGATGTGCTCTTAATGCATTTCACTTAATGAGTTATATATTCATCTCCCCAGGGTGTACCCTGTCTTTCACCCTGTTAGCTGGGGGAGGCTGCTGTTTCACCAGGTCACTCTTATGGCCCCACCCTGACCTATGGACGAGCTCTGGGTAATGACCAAAAGAATGTGGATACAAGGGGCGGAAATGAGATTCCTCCAAAGTGTGTCTGTGCTCCACCTTAGAGACAGGGTGAGGAGCTCAGTCATTTGGGAGAAGCTCAGTGTAGAGCTGCTACTCCTCCACATCGAAAGGACACAGTTGAGGTGGTTCAGGAATCTTATTAGGATGCCTCCTACACCTGGGCAGACCCAGAGCAACCTGGAGATATTTTGTCCCTCAGCTGGCTAGGTGTCGTCCTTCTCCCCGATGAGCTGGAAGCCTGGGGATCTCTGCTTAGACTGTGGACCCAGACCTGAATAGGCATCAGTAAAAATAATAATAATAATAATTTTATTTTTTGATTATCTGTAATGTCCTTGATGCTATAGTTATATTGCTCTTTGGACACTCATGTCACTAAAGCATGATTCATATTCATTATATTACTCAGATTTTTATTCTTAGTCTCTACTAGAGCAGCTTTGCTCCGATGCTCTCAGTTTATCCTCCGTTTCTGAAACAGGATGTTTCCTTTGATTGGCTGCACGTAGCAAACAAATGTTTTCCACAGCAGGTGGGTGGGGCTTCTTTGAGAGGTCTATATTGACACCATAAGGAGCCAAGATTTTTTTTGGGGGGGGGGGCTATGGGATACACCCCATTTAAGGCAGCCTGAAGCCTCATCTTTTGGGTCCCAGAGATTACCCCTACATACACCGACCTCATTATCAACACTCACCATTGTAACAGTACAGAAAAGCATACTAGATCCCCTTTACTGAAAACGACCTCATCCTCTGACCCAAAAAACTCCAAAACAAAAAACAACACAAGCAGCTTTTACATCTTTCTAGCGCCACACGAACGTCTCAGGGCTTCTCCAACCATCTGTTCGCTCGCGGAGAAAAACCATGTGACAGGGCTGACATTCATTCATAAACGGACGCCTGAAGACACGACTCTGACAAATGAGAATGGGATCAAAGAAGCTGGAGTGTAAAACAAACAAATAAATAAACAAACATTAAACAAAACCAAGTGTGAAGAAACTTTGTGCCAGTGAGGATGTTTTTGTTTTGGCTTGTTTTGCAAAATAAACTTGAGCCGTCACACGAAAAACATAACCAGATGAAAGAACGAAAGGTCCCCAGTCAACTAAAAATCGAGGCAACCTTGAACTAAAGATAGCCTGGGAAAATCCCTTTGTGAGAGAGCGATACAATTAACATCTGACAGGACAGCCTCAAGCTCCTTATTTTCTGTGTGTCAAATCTTTTTCATTCCCAGACAATGAATGATTCCCTGACTCTAAAACCTCATCGTGCCCAACCAAGCAGAACAGTCTGCAGCTTTCTACAAATAATTTCAGTTCCTTCTTCCTTCTCACCCCCCTCTCTCTTTGCCTCTAGATCGTTCATGTTCTTCTACTTCCTGTTAAGCCCGACCCAGATAAGAAAAACCTCGTGCTGTCGGCCCATCTGAGACCAGTATGTGGGAGAGCTTCAGGAGTCACTGTGCTTGTCAAAGTTGCCCACAGGCGGTGAGTCAAACTGATCTTTTAGAATAAGATGTTCTGTGGGTCTTTGTTGACAGCTGCTGATTTTCAATCGTTCTGCTCTCAGACTTGGTTTGAATTATTGCCACATTCAACTCCTCAGACTTCACACACCGGGACCAACCGGCAACAGGAGGAAACAGTTTGAAAAAACAAAAGGGGGCACTGGACTGGTTTCACGCAGGAAGGGTAAAACCAGTATATACAGGCGACAAAAAGCCATGCTGCGAAACAGCAGTATAATGGTGTGTTTGGCTCAAACCCGAAGCAAAGTTTTCGTGCTGAGTCAATTACATACAAAGTAGTGTGCGAAGACCCAAACGGATTCTATGTGAGCAGCAAAATAAAACACTGCTTCGTGCTGTGTCACGAAAGCTGAGATTTTCCCACAAACTGTGAATTCTTCTGATGCCACCACCAATCAGAAATAGAAGATGAGGAGACTGTAGAGACTGAACCAAAAATAAAGTAGTAAGTAAAAAGTAGGACTTGATGCAAGTTCTGAAAATATACAGTCAGGGTTTACTTTTATTTGTCATTGGCCATTTCAGTGCCTCAAGCCTGCATTCTTTTTACGGCCAGCAGAGGGCAGCTCCTCTGGCTTATTTCTCTATGATGGGGATCCTCAAATCCAAGCCTCGAGAGCCGGTGTCCTGCAACTTTTAGATGTGTCTCTGCTTCAACACACCTGAGTCAAATATAGAAGTCAGTAGCAGGACTCTGGAAAACTTGATTGCATACTGAGGAGGAAATTCAGCCATTTGATTCAGGTGTGTTGGATCAGGGACACATCTAAAAGCTGCAGGACTCGAGGCCTGGATGTGAGGATCCCTGCTCTATGAGGAAAAACTGCCCTCAGCTTCTTTTGCTGTGTGAACTCAGTACACACTTTCCTGATCAGTTTATGGGGTCAATCGGCTAGTTTCAGCTCATAATGAATAAAACATGAAGTTAATTTTATAAATCATGGTCATTATCAGAGTAAGGAAATAGGAAAGTATCCAGAATACGCCCGGTGGGTAATGACTTCACAAGTTGTCAGTCAGTGAGCATGTGGTATCACTTACAGTCAGACCCAAAAGCCTACACTGTAACAAACGTGAACTGGAAACTGCTGGGACAGCAGCATTACTGTCCGCAGTGGAACCAGTTTTAAGGCCCCAGTATACCTGCTGTGTTGGTTGCTTTGCACACCGCCGGTAACATATCTTCACATAGCCACATTCATTTATGCTCGCCATTACGGCACAGGTGGCCACAGCAGTATTCTCCCAAATGACAGGTGTCGCCATTCGGACAATATCTCCACATCGGCGCTTTTTCTGTGAATCTCTGAGATTCCACACTGATATATCATTAAAACGGACATAAAAACGTACATGATCGTGCATTTGTGTCTTCAAACCTGATGCGGCGGCACAATGCCACAGATTACAGAACTCAAGAGACGCACAACCTGCAGAAACGGCGGCTTGCGACACAGGATGTGACAACAAATTGACGTCAAACTTGGCATCCACAGCACTGTTCAGCAGGCAAAACGGGGCCCTTACATTGGACTGAGAGCATGCCGACCAAGAAAGAAACCCCAGCTCCAAAACTGACACCTTTACGCTTGACTAAAATTTGCAGCTGCCCACATGGACGAGCCAAATGCCCTCTGGAGAAAAGTTTCATATTCAGACAACACAAACACTGAGCTACAGCATTTGGTGCCAATGATGAGGTGTTTTGGGGGAGTAAAAGTGAGGCTTTCAAGCTCAACACTGTGCCAAGTGTCAAGCATGGCTGTGGTAGCATCATGCACTGTTTTGCTGCCAGTGGTACATAATAATGAATAAGCAGGATATCTCCAAATTTTACTTCACCTTAGATCAACAGCTAGACCGCTGGGACTTGAACACAGCAGGGTGTTCTGACAGGATAATGATCCCAAGCACAAATCAAAGCTGGTTTTGGAATGGATAAAGCAGGCTAACATTGAGCTCCTGGTATTGTGTTTCCATATCCCTGACTTAACCCTACAGAAGATTTGTGAACTATCCTTGAAAACAACTAATTTAAATGAACTCTGCCAATTTTTCTAAGAGTAGTGGTCAAATATCAAGCCAGAATTATGCAGGACGCTTGTGTATGGCTACCTTACTAAGGGCCATTTAAAGATATATGCTGTACCATCACCTCACCCTGAAAACAGTTCAAAGAAATCACTAAAAGCCCAAAATTACTGTGACATTCATGCCCGTGATGAGTGTCTGTAAACTTGTGACCACAACCTTTTGTAACTTGAGCCATACTAAAGTAAAAAAAAAAAAAACTTTTGCTCATTTACAATAAATAGTAGATCTTAAAATCTAAAAAGACTTTGAACAGCCTGCTACACATCAACCAACTCCCTGGGGATGCAATGACAAATTCAGGGAATTCCCCTTTAACCTCATTACCCAGAAGTCCCGAGCACGTCTGCCAACTCAACTGCATTTCATTTATTCTGAGAAGGCAGGGGTGCTAAGTTATAATGAGAAATTTTATTGTCTCCCAGTGGTGAAAAAAGGAAGAAAATGTTGATTCTAAGGGAAAGAATTTTTATAGTTAAAACTTTTTGGTCATTTTAAGCCTTCGTATGAAACAATACAGCAGAGAGATAACAGGTTACGGATGGGGCAGGAACCTTGTAGCTTGTTATGCCTTAACCTCTGAGCTGCAGGAGATCCTCATCCCCAGAATCTGAGCAAATAAAATGACTACACTGCCTGAATTAGGCTGAGTCAGCCTTCTCTGCTTCAGTGATTTGAGCTGATAAAGTTGGTGTAATTTTTACCCTGGCAAACCCGCACTTCTTTCCTCTTCTTACAGTTATTTTCCTTCCCTCTCACTTACTCTCTGTTCATTCTTTTTTGAGCCCATTTAATGACATCCTCTCTGATTCGCTCTTTGCAACATTAAGCGGCCCTGTGCCTCAGCGACAGCTCAGGCCAAGGCTAAACACTCGATGCTCCACAAAAGGAGTGCTGTAGAAAAATGAATACAGTGTGCCAAGAGGAGAAAGTGAGAAACCACAAGTTGCATGATTTGTTACATTCACCGTATGTTCTGTAAATTCATAATATACACAATTCCACTCCCAAAATCCCGTGTTTGAACATGTCAAACCTCGATCTAAACAACTGTGTGTGCACGTAAGGCGGCAGGGACTGAAGGAGAAAAATGAACCAAACGCTGATTAGGCTTATTGTTCTTCTGTTGCTGAATGTAATTCTGCAGAGCAACACTGTACTTTGCCATTACAAAGACAGATGTGAGGCCTGACAGACAAAAAGAACAGAATGAAAAGAAAGTTTTGCTAAATATCACCGAGTTTACATTTCAAATAAACGACTGAGCAGCAGTTTTACTTCAGTTTCTTTAACTTTTGCAGTGCCGAACTGATCACAGGGTTTCTACAGTTTAGGGTAAATTATTCTTAAGATTTTTTTAACACTGTTTTTAAAATCCCAGTCTGAACAAAACTAACTGAAATTGAAGGAAAAAGGCAACCCTTACGTAGGGTTACTGACACCAGCTATAAAACAAATGAAGCTAATCTGATACGAATGAAGCTGAAGCAAGATGCTGCTATTGTTTTTGAAACAGCACGAAAACCTGTGAGCAATCTCAAAGTCTGGGAGAGTTCAGAGGGCAGCTAATAAAATCCTTCAGTCCATGTCTAATGCTACATTCACACTAGTGAAAACAGTAGTTGGAGACCACGGCATGACCAAAATCGTTGCAACTGTGTGCAATGAACTTGCAAACTAGATGCCCTTGAAATGGTTGCTTCAAAGATAGTCACTAGATCTGAGGCCACTGGCAGCCAGTTGCCATCTTTAAAGCAACGTTGGCGTGTCAAGATGGCAATAAGATGATAAAACTGCAATAAGGCTGAGACAGTCTGCTGTCGGTTATCAGTTTGCAACTGAATGGAGTCAAGTTGGCAAGTACGTGCAATCTGTTTGTGATAATATGGGGATTAACTGTGATAAACTGGTGGATATCTCAAGTCTAGCTGCTGGAGGATGGTGATTTAACTGCAAAATATCACAGACGCTCAACAACCTTGCTTTTATATAGGAATACAACCAGAACACAACCAGTTGAGTCAAGTCCTCTACTACAAGGAGTCATGCTGCAGATGTGTTAGGCTCAACAGTGCAGACTGAAACTGACTGCAAAGTGTTGACAATCTGTCTGCTTTTATAAATTAGATGGGGGATTATTTGCAGACCTCGCCCAATCTGAGAATGATTGCGGTCAGTCCGAGTCGGACTGTGGCTGTTTAGAGACAGATTACCTCCCACCGGGTGACCTGCAATCGCCTTGTGATCGAAAGTGGTTGTCGCAACTACTTGCAATCAGTCTCTGACAGCAAGGAAATTCAATGCAATCGATGCAGCTATTGATTTTTCTCCTAGACACCATCTAGCCATCTTATTTTCACTCTAGTGTGACTGAATCATTAGACAAGGTAAAACCATTTTTAAGGCTAAATTAAAAAGGAGTGAAAAATGGCCAACTATACCTTTGAGTCCACAGGGTTAACTTCAGGTATTTCTGTTAGGCCCATTTAAATAAAGATCGCCCTGACTTCACATATCTTTTCATGGTACAATCTGGTATTACATGAAAGCACACTGAATGAATTTAATGCCATGCGAACCCTGGATCATTAAATAATTTCCTTTGACTTGTTTTGTCGCCTTGACAGCTGAACACGTGTGATTGCTGGCTGAACAAAATATACTCCACTGAAATCTGTGTGCTCACGAACTGACTAAAACATCTTCAGCAGAGACATGTACACAAGTGTGACCTCTGCCAGCAGCTCTCTGCTCAGTGCTCCCCTTCTGGCTTGGAGAAAAACACTGGTGAGAGAGCTGTTGGAAAGAAGAAAACATGTCAGAAAAGTGTTTTTTAAAAAAAAGCACACACACACATCATCTGCTCAGTTTCCCAATCATCCCACGAACGCCTTGATCATTGTGGGACCACTTCGAAGACACAGATTTCAAAAAGTTTTATGAGCTGCAAAGAAACTACAATGGGACCAAATTGGTACAGTGCCAACATCATAACTCCTCTACTTCCTTGTGCGTTGCTTTTGCAAATACCGTGTAGGCTTTGCGGCTCTATCCATGACATGTTTCCCATTATGGAGACATACATAAGCCTCTAAAGCCATTATATCAGCAGATGAACAGAACAGAACGTCCTCAGTGAAGTTCACGGTACCGAGTCAGTGACAGTTCAGAAATTTAGCCAAAAACACCTCAAGAATTTTCTGTGTTGTTCCTCACTGCCACACACTCCATTAACCCTCTGCTTCCCTCCCTAACTCCTGTGCTCTCCCCTTAATGCATGACCTGACAGAGGAATGACCCAGAGCTCTCCTACATATTCATCTGTCACTCCTTTCATTCCTCCACAAGCACAATTTCCTCAACATAATCTCACTTTAATGTCTACAGGAATGGGAGTGCGGTCACTTTGTGTAGTTTTTGCTAATGCTGTATGGATCTTGAAGTCTCTGCTCTAACAATAAGTCATTTTGGAGGAGGTAAATCCAGAGCCGGTTCACCCACTGGGGGCTAAAATGACGGATGGACACACGCGCGCGCGCGCATGCATGCTATAAAAATCAAGTATATGCATATGTGTTTATTCTCACCCATTATGTGTAACCAGACACTGGCGTAGTCCCAGTTTTCTGAAAATATCCACAGTGATGTCCATGGGTGTGTGGTCAGTGACCGTAAAGGGGCTCAGGTCCATGATGCACCTCAGCCGGAGGGGAGGTGGTGCATCCGGAAGTGATGGGGCGTGCTCAGTGAAGAGCACCTGGGAGGCACTGACGATGCCGTCCTGGCGCTTCCGGGCGTTGTCTGAACAGGAGCAAAACATGACTCATTATTAATGAAAATTAAACCGGCATGTCCCTTTTATTTATCCATTTTGCTTGATCTCTACCAGCTTCTCAGGAAAATATGTGGGTCTTTAGATGAGCAGGTAGTGTTTGCTGAGGTTTGTTTGATTTTTTTTTCTTCCAATAAACATCTATTTGTTGTGGTAGAAAGTGACACCATAAAAGTAGCAAGCATGAACCTAAGCAGTAAAGTTAGACTAAAACTTGCTGTAAAGCTACAAACCTGGGTGACAGTTGTGTGTATTTTCATTAGTTTGAGCAACTGGTCTTGCAGTGTCACGCTGTTTTCATGTTGATACAAGGCTGCACGATTACGGCCAAAATGATTAGCACGACTATTTTGACCAATACTGAAATCACGATTATTCAATGCTCTCTCTGTTGCTATTGCAAATGTTAACAATCTCTACAGCAAAATGAAATTGATTTGAGCGCTTGATTTGCTTTTTTAGAAGAACAACTTTGTTTGTCACATACATATACATGCAGTGAAATTCAGTCTCTGCATTTAACCCATCACACATACAACATGTGGAGCAGAGGACAGCTAGAAAGCACCTGGGGAGCAACCTGGGGGGGGTTAAGGGCCTTGCTCAAGGGCCCACAGTGATGCCAGTCCAAGGATTGGAACCAGCGTCCTCTTGGTGATAAACCCTCTTGCTTTCTGTTGATAGAGCATTTTCCAATATTGCTTTATCACATTCATTTAATTGTGGAAAGGCAACTACTGAGATTAAAATTTTGCAGCCCTAACCTACAACCTTGGCCTTTGAAGCCGCAACTAACCACAACCAGTCTGCACATGGTAAAGGCAATGAGTCTGGACTACAGTAGATAACAGAACTGCATGCAATTTGCTGCAATTTCTGACACTTTAATAAACAAAAATGTAATTTAAATTTGAGTAAGTTAAACTGCTCTGATTTCAATCCTGGTGATATTCTTTTGTGGGAAGGCTAAAACTTCTTTGATGGGCACCCAAATGTTTCGGATACAGAAAAACCCTGCAGCCATATCCTTGTTTACACACGAGGGAAATTCATACCTATAGATATGAGCAGATCTCTTCTAAGTACAAATCCCACAAGCCTTTGGGACTCCGAAGAGACGACCACAGGGAAACCACTGTAGTGAGTGCTCTCCACCAAGGACTGCGTTAAAAAAACGACACAAATGTTATTTCTATTTTGAGTCAATATCTGTATCCCTTAGCAATGTATCTCTATACTCTTCCCATGAAATGTACGTCTAATGTAAGCAGTCGTGTGCTTGCATGTGTCCATACCTCCACCTCCCCTACAGTCATGCCCTCCTGTGTGAGCACAGCCAGCGCAGGGTCATTCCTCCTCGGCCTCATCACGTCCACCGCCAGGCTGCTGTGATCAAACTCTTCTTTTGGCTCAAGGAACGGGTACCCATTCAACCTGATGTGAGCCTGCAAAATACCAAGAATATGCATGTTTTACTTCTTAGTTTTAATAGTTATTTTTAAAAAAATACATGAATCCTAATAAGCTTTAAAGAATTCAAACATGCTCTTAATGCACAGCAAAGGGCAGGAGGACACAGAAACTTTTCATTAACTTTTGCAGACACGTCACCTCATAAATTCCCTCTCTTCCAAAAGCATCTGCCACCCATTTGCTGGTCATGGTTGCAGCCATGAGGGGAACAATGTACTCCAGACCACCAGTCAGCTCAAACATGATGACTACCAGAGATACTGTCATACGAGTCACTCCACCTGGACGGAAATATAAAAAGGGAAAAAGTAAGACCAAGATTTATAATTAATTACTGTCTGACTCATCTTCATTTGCAGACCAAAATATAAAAGTGCATCAATTGAAAAACAAACCACACATTAAGTGAATATATATTTTAAAAAAAAAGACATTGTGCTGTTGTTTGAGTTTACAGACAGCACTTAGTGACACATGCACACTATATTGCCAAAGGTATTTGTTCATCTGCCTTCACACGCATATGAACTTGAGTGACCTCCCATTCTTAATCTAAAGGGTTTAATATGATGTCGGCCCACCCTTTGCAGCTACAACAGCTTCATCTCTTCTGGGAAGGCTTTCCACAAGGTTTAGCAGTATTTATGGGAATTCTTGACAATTGTTCCAGAAGCGCATTTGTGAGGTCAGACACTGATGTTGGAAGAGAAGGCCTGGCTCACAGTCTCTGGTCTAATTCATCCCAAAGGTGTTCTATCAGGTTGACATCAGGACTCTGTGCAGGCCAGTCAAGTTTTCCCACACCAAACTCACTCATCCATATCTTTATGGTCCTTGCTTTGTGCACTGGTGTGCAGTCATGTTGGAACAGGAAGGGGCCATCCCCAAACTGTTCCCACAAAGTTGGAAGCATGAAATTATCCAAAATGTTTTGGTATGCTGAAGCATTAAGAGTTCCTTTCACTGGAACTAAGGGGCCGAGCCCAACTCCTGAAAAACAACCTGACACCATAATCCCCCCTCCACCAAACTTTACACTTGGTGCAGTGCAGTCAGACAAGTACCGTTCTCCCGGCAACCACCAAACCCAGACTCATTCATCAGATTGCCAGATGGAAAAACATGATTTGTCACTCCAGAGAACACATCTCCACTGGTCTAAAGTCCAGTGGTGGCGTGCTTTACACCACTGCATCTGATGCTTTGCATTGTGATCGGTGATGCAAGGCTTGATGCAGCTGCTCGGCCATGAAAACCCATTCTATGAAGCTCTCTACGCACTATTCTTGAGACAATCTGAAGGCCACGTGAAGTTTGGGGGTCTGTAACAATGATCTCTGTTTACTTTGTGGCTGAGTTGCTGTCGTTCCAAGTCGCTTCCACTTTGTTGTAATCCCATTGACAATTGACTGTGGAATATTTAGTAGTGAGGAAATTTCATGACTGGACTTGTTGCACAGATGGCATCCTGTCACGGTACCACGCTGGAATTCACTGAGCTCCTGAGAGTGACCCACTCTTTCACAAATGTTTGTAGAAGCAGTCTGCATGCCTGGGTGGTTGGTTTGATAGACCTGTGGCCATGGAAGAGATTGGAACACCTGAATTCAATGATCTGGATGGGTGAGTGAATACTTCTGGCAATATAGTGAATTTCTGAAAGTGGGAGCTCATATATATCCTTTCATCTCCATATGAAAATGTTGCAGTTAACATCAGTTGTTGCAGTCTGAATTCAATTATAATCATCTTCAACCTTGGCTGCAGCCAAAACCCCAAAGTGCCACAGTGCTTTTCTTCAAAACAACAACTATTAAACAGATGCATGTGAAAGACTTTATTATCATTGTTGTATATCCATTTTTCAGAGGATAAAGACAATTTTTATTGGTTTATTCCTCTGTATTTAAAAAATTTGATGATCACTGAGTCTCAGAATTGTTTCCTAATGTTTTTTATGGATATGTATCACCAAAAATGGAACTTTATTTTTATTTCAACAACAACAAAAGAATTAGACTTCGTAAACAAGTAGTCAGTATCGGTGCACGGTGCACACACTGTTAGCTAATGGCCGTTCAGCCTCCTGTGTACTATTCAGATAGCTCTCTCACTTTCCAGTAATGTGAACACATCTGAAGCATTTTAAATATGAGAATGGACTACTACACCATACGTCCTGACCTAGTTCTCCTGAAACGAGGTTATATTCAACAGTTTCAACTACAAAATTAGTATCATGCATGTAGAAATTTTCCATTAGGTTTTTTTTTTTTGGTAGATTGATTTTTGTTATTGCCAGACCTCCACACAACCAAAAGAGCAACTTTACTTATTTTCTAGCAAATGGACTTCCTGCTCCACTTTTCCTTTGGACTTGAAAGCCAAAGCATTTTTATTCAAGCACCTTTTTGTATACAAAGGGAGATTCGAGCTGCTGTATAGAGACACTAAAATAATGAGGAAAAAAACAACAACATCACATTGGGCCACACATCTTAATCTTTCACTTCAGATGGGGTTTTTTGTGCTATTGCCACAGGTGTATAAAATCAAGTATCCAGCCATGCAATCTGCCTTTGCAAATATTTGTGAAAGAAGTCGTCCTTCTAAAGAGCACAAAGGGGGTGCTGTAATAGGATGCCACCATTGCAACAAGTCCAAGTCCAAAACTCCTCTGGCTTTAACATCAGCACAAAAACTGGGAACTGGGAGCTTCATGGCATGGTTTCCGTGGCTGAGCAGCTCCTATAGGTGTAATGTGTGTCACCCAGTGCAAAAAATAGACTAAGGAGATATAAGAGGAAAAACAAATTAAAAGAAAAAAAGATTTAAAATGATAGTGATGTGTAAAAAAACAAACAAAAAAAACAAAAAAAAACCCCATTTTGATATATATGGTAATTTAATATGTACAATTTAAAAGCAAAATATATAGGTAAATTAAAGAGAACAATAAAGCTCACAACAACAGCGGTCTTTATAATTTTAGACAGAGAATCCCAGTGTTCAGATGCTCTCTTATGAGCAGCATTTGGCAATGCTGGGAAGGAAAGACTCCTTTTTAACAGGAAGAGATCTCTGGCTCAAGAGGCTCAAGGAAGGACAGCCATCTCATTATGGTGTGAAGGAGAAAGAGAAAAGAAAAAAATGCTGTTTTCTATCTTGATTTGGTTCAGAATATTGGACATTACGTTCCAGCGCTATACTGCATAATGACTAAAAGCAGCATCCCATGATTTGATTTTAACTTTGGAACCTGTGATGTCCAGCAGTCTTACATTGCTACATCACATCAGAAACGTATTTAGTGCCAGCACCATGTAGAGGCATAAAAATAAGAAATTAAGCTTTAAAGAAAATAGTTTTTCTTACCATCAACCAACAGAGATCTAAGAACTGGGGTGATGTTGGCTGCCTTTTGGTTTTTGTTTGAATTTTTGCAGCTCAAACAGCTCCACATAGCAGCTACAATGGCACAATTAATATCTACTCTACTTAAGTGGATATGACATGTGGTATCTATGAATTGTTGTGATATCTATGTACGAGATAAGAATATAACAGATTTATTAACAAAACCGTGGTGTTAAACTGCCAATCACCCTGTAAAAATATTTCTGTATTTAAAGGTTTTGTTTTGTTGAGATAAATCTGCCACTGCAGAGTTTTTGAACTTGTTTTCATTAGAAATTCACTTCATTTCAGAGTTTCCCAAAAACGAAAGCCTGTATAGAAAGAATAACGGATGCAAGAGAGTTTGTAAATTTAAAAATATGTGGATTTGCTCTAGAAAAAAGACAAATTCTTACAACACTGAGATTGTGGTCACCTTTGGGGTCTCAACTGACCAACTGACTCGTCTCTATTCCGTGTGTCCCGCTAGATCTCAGCGCAGGATTTGATACAGCTGATGACTAAAATACATTATTTGTATTTAAGATTAAGGCTTAAAACTTTCCTTTTTGATCAAGCTTATAGTTAGGGCTGGATCAGGTGACCCTGAACCACCCCTTAGTTATGCTGCTATAGGCCTAGGCTGCTGGGGAGGTCCCATAATGCACTGTTTCTTTGCATTCACCTTATTTACTTTGTTTATACTTCACTCTGTATTTAATCTCTTCCACAGCATGTCTTTTGTCCTGTCTCTCTCCCCTCAGCCCAACCGGTCACAGCAGATGACTGCCCCTCCCTGAGCCTGGTTCTGCTGGAGGTTCCTTCCTGTTAAAAGGGAGTTTTTCCTTCCCACCGTCGCCAAGTGCTTGCTCATAGGGGGCCGTTTTGACTGTTGGGTTTTCTCTGTGTTATTGTAGGGTCTTTACCCACAATACAAAGCGCCTTGAGGCGACTGTTTGTTGTGATTTGGCGCTATATAACTAAAATTGAATTGAACTGAACTGAATAAAATGTGATTACTTACAGACAATTCTATAACTGGATAGTAAAAGTCAAAGACAAAGATTAATGTAATGGCTTCCTCTTCTGAGTCTGGTGTCTCTCTGCCCTCCCACATCGCAACACATTTCCATGTCAAACTGAAAATGTAACCATAATCCTGCTGTATTGTTCCATGTTCAATAACTGCCTGATACAAATCATTGTGCCTCTGAGGCTTCACCAGCACTCGTTTACATTTGCCTGTCCAGTATTTTCTGTCACTGCCCTGACAATGACAGAAAATACTGGACAATATCCTCACAATCCTGCAATTTCCCCATTGGGGACTAATAAAGGCATTCATTCGATATCCTTCTTACCCTCCACTTAGCCACACAGCCTTTAAATATTTTAAATCAAGCAAACACTTAGGGAACAAGGGTTCACCAATATCTATGCCTCACCCAAACAAGCGGCAGCTCCGACCATGGCGTAAAGCCCTGGCATGATGCATTCTGCTTCCGCTGAGCACCACCCTTTAAAGATAACCGAGTCGCGGTTGTGGTGGGCCAGCTGCTCCATGCCAATGCCCAGCAGCCTGCCAGCTATGGCTCCAACTGCCATGCTGGGGATGAATAGACCAGAGGGAACCTGTATATACAGAGAGGAAACAGAACCAAGTTAAATAGAGCCTTACAAACATCCCTGTGCATCCAATAATTATTTTTGTGGTGTTTTGTGGACTTAATAAGTCAAAAAGAGGGAACACCTCAGATTCCATCTATAGTCCAAACTTTTTACCCATTAGAGATATGGCTTAATCCACAAAGATCTCTTTATCTCTCCACATATATATATATATATATATATATATATATATATATATATATATATATATAAAAAAAACAGACATAGCAACGTGACTCACTCATGTGGCTATAGCCATCCATCAAACCTCCAAAATGGCGGTCATAAGTGAATGAAGGCTGAACATTTGATCAAATGTAGTTCCAGATATATTAAAGCCAGCTGCCTTAGTGGGATTTTTATATGCAATGTTACACACCATGGCGAGAATAAAAATAAATGTCTTATTGATGAGGAGTTCAAAGCACAGCACAGTGTCTCTTCACAAACCTTCATGCCAAATGTAATTACAGTGATCATCATCTTGAAGACTAAGGCCAGGGCCAGCTGCCACAGGGCTGTGGTAAGGCCCGGTCCTGCAAGGTTGTTATCTACACCCGGTTCTGACATGTTGGCTTGCTGCAAATTTGAGGAGAAGGAAGAAATGCAAAGAGACAGAAAGAGGAAAAAAGGAAGCAAACAGGCAGAAGAACAAACAATAGATTAGACGGATTAGCAAGGTTAAATTATAATGTGAACACCCACAGTAACTAAGTTAAAGTGCTGTCCCATTACACCAACTCCAAATGCATTCTACTCTCACTCAGTGATTTATCAACTGACCTGTTTGTAGCTGCACAGCTGAGAGGAGTCGAGCATGGAGCAGTCATTGAACAGCTCAGAGATGAGCTCAGATCCACTCATCCTGGTGTAACTGTTTGGGTAGGCGAGCACGGCGGTCACAGCGGCGACCACCAGCACCTCGATGATGGGGTAGTGACCCAGACGGGTGGTTTTACCTGGCAGTTGCAGGGAGAAGCTGTTTAATGGAAGTCAGACACAAAGAAACAAATACGTGCCCATGTCACTATTACTCACGCCTCCTGCACCAAGCGATGTTAGCCTTGATAAACAGCGCCCCCCAGAGGCCTCCAAAGATCCCCAGCAGGATGAAAGGGGCCAGCTCGATCAGGTGCCACGGGGTGTGAAACTCCACGTAGAACAGCACCAAGCGGCTGTTCCCAAACGGGTTGATGGAGCGCAGAGTGAAGGCTGCCACCAGTGCAGCGAAGAATGAACGCCACAGAGTCTTCAGGGGGAAGTAATAACTCACCTGGAGGAGAGAGAGAGGTGGACAGAGAGCTGTAGACTGATGGGAGAGGGGAGAAGTGACCTGCCTGAAGGCTTCTAAATGTCCTACACCTTCCCCCAAAAAATACCATTTACACTATAGCAAAGAAAAGAAACACTAAAACCTAATAAAAACTGAATATTTTTAAACAATAAAAACTATTCTCAAATAATAATAATGCCTTAGACTTATATAGCGCTTTTCACGGTACTCAAAGCGCTTTACAATACTGTGCACCATTCATTCACACCTCAATCATACTTGGTGGTGGTAAGCTACTAATGGTGCACAGGGCGTGCCTACGGCCCCTCTGACCACCACCAAACACACAACACTTAGGCAATACGGGGGTTAAGTGTCTTGCCCAGGGACACAGCACACGCTCAGAAAGGGACTCGAACCCGCGACCCTCCGGTTGCGAGGTGAGCACCAACCCAGTGCGCCACTGCCACCCCACAAATAAGCAAACTCACTCCAGAAATTGCTCAAACTAGACTGAATGGGAAGCAAACCTCCTAAGGTAAATACATATAAAAACTAGACTGACAATAAAAAACTAAAAGAAATGATACTGTGTTTTTACAAATCTAACTAAAATAAAATAAGGCATTTTCTGTATGTTTTTAAAATGCTGTCTTTTCCAATTCTGTCACGATTATCAACACAGCCTGCCTGAGGCGGCTTTGGTGCTTCTGTTTATATGAGACTCAAATATCTCTGTGATATTATGTTGTTTTATTGCACTGTTCTGAACTTCAAACAAATTCACTTACCATCTTTAAACAATAAAAACTAAAATGACACAAAGTAAGTGTGCTCTGGAAACGGAATTAAAAATAAAATTAAATCAAATTAAATGAAAATGGGAAAAAGAAACTCGAAAAACTGTAATAACTGTAGCGAGTCTCAGTGATTGTTTGATACAGAGAGACAAGATCTCAGTGTGGTTCCATAAAAAGGGCAATCAAAAACAGGACGGGCAATTAAATTGTTTTTTTATATTTATAATTAACATGTGTGAAATGCACATGTACTGGCCTATCCTTGCAAAGCCAACACTGAGCTAATAGTTTTCATTACATTATTTTATATTATAAACAAAACCGTGGTTTATCAGCTCAGCGGAAGGGGAGGCCGATTGAATTCACTCTGTAATTAAAAACATGGGTCATTTTCATAGTTGTGGGGGCCACTGTTTCTGCTGAAGATAGCTTTGAAAGCTGCCAAAAAGGCACTCACTTCCCAAATTATGACTGCAAACAATTCTACACAGTTTATGTCCCACTTTAGGCATTGTTCTGACAGGGGAACAAAGGTGTCATTGTGATGATGAAATCACTTCTTTGCCTCAAGTGTGTGGTGTTTCATTACAGGGGATTTTTAGGCCTCACACTTCACAACATTAGCTGATATTGCCCAATAGGGCTATACAGAAGATCTGCAGACAAATGAAAACTGGAAGCAGAAAATGGTTCGTGAGGATCACCCACCTCCTCCAGACTGAACAGGACTCCTCCTATCGGAGCTCCAAAAGCCACCGATACACCCACCGCTGCCGCCGCTGATAACACCTACATGCAGAAACAAAAAGAGGAAATGAACTAAAGGAGAATTAAAAAAAAAGAAATCTCTGCATGTCCTCCCTTCACTACGTCCATAAACCAGAATGTTTTTCCCACTGCTTTTGCCACAAACAATTTTCTTACTTTTTTTTTTTTAATTAATTGATTCATTTTTTAGATTTTAAATCTGACAGTGACAAGAAAAATGACAAGAACATTTTTATTCTGGAGAAACTTTAACCAGAAGTAGTTTGGCTTTTTTTCTAAGAATCAAGAATATGTGAAAAATATGAAAGTCTTCTGGACTTTTTCTTTGTCTCCTTTAAAGGGACAGCTCAACTCTAAAATCTAATTTACATTGTTTTTCTCTTTTGGGGCCTTCAGTTCTATTTACCCATAAAACATTATTTGGTTTGATTTGCACAGTTTTAGAAAGACTGTCTGTAGGGAGGTCTGCTTTCTCTTAAATATAATGGAAGTAAAGGCCACTTTCTTTGTCAAAAAACCAAGCGCACACACACACACAAACCAAAAATGTGCAAATTTTGGGTTAAACTACCCCTTTAAGATTTGTACAATTAGCCGGTGTGGTTTAAAACATCATTTGTAAGTGAACTTTTCATGCAGCAGACTGTCGGCATCACTTCTGCCCACCTCTCTTCTCTTGGACTCGTTCTTGCAGTACTTGGTGAACAGGTGACAGAGTATATTAGCACAGCAGCAGGCAACGTGGACCAGAGGGCCCTCCTTCCCTAAACTGAGCCCGGAGGAGACGGCTAAGACCAGGGTGATGGTCTTGATGATCAGGGTCCACTTCCCCAGGTAGCCCCGGATGATGAACCCACTGAGTATGGTTTTGATCTGGAGGAGACGGAGATGAGAGTGAGTGGGTTTATTTGCATGTGCGTGGAGAGGATGAGGATGTGTTTATGTTAGCGAGGGATCCGTTTAGATACGCCTGTCTGAGTGCATAACCGTGAGAAAGCGAGCGTAAACACTGAAGGAGGGCCGGGGACAGAAATGAGGTTTGTGTTTTGATATTGTTCTTTCAAATAAGTGGTTAATCTCTCGTGCGTGGTCCTGCTGACCTTTGAAAGGTGAGACTGTTAGGAGAAAATGATTCAAGTTCCACTTCGATTAAAAGCAGCAGTGAAAGGGATAATGATTGTATCTGCAGGAAACTGGTGTATCTGTGCGTTTTTTGAGGGGAATGTTTTTTTTCCTGAAAAGGACAAATCAGTGAAGAAATGTTTGGCTTTCCAGAGTGTAAGCAAATCTTTGGCTATTTCACCTCCTCAGAAATGAAGAGTGAAAGAAAAAGAGCAAACGGGAGAGCAAACGCTGGCAGACGGAAAAAACAGAGCTGGATATAAATAAATCAATGTGAATGGATGCTGAAAAAAGATAAAACTGAAGGATTAGGGGGAAATAGGAGAAGCAGAGCTAATTTACCTGATGCTTATTAAAATTAAATACAGAAAAAGAAAAAAACGTAAATATGAGAACCATTCAGCTGAGCAGTGTTTTACAGACTTTGCCCTTACACTTCTTACATGTTTCTCTGATAGAGTCAGGGGGTTAAAGTGGGCTAGGACGACCCAAAACTGCCTTCTGGCCCCTTCAATTAATGACTAATTAAATCTGATAGGCAGACTAATGCATATTACTGTGGAATGAGTTCATTTTTTTAGCTGATGCCATGGAGATACATGCTCAGCAACAAGAAAATAATGATATCTGACGGCCCCACTCACGCGTTCTACACGGCCTTTTTTTTTTCTTCTCATCTCTGTGATGCGTTCATGGTGCAAATGTAAATAAAGCTGTGGTAGCTATACTCAGCATCTAATCATTTTAAATACCTCACACAACAACTATCAGCAAACACACAAACTGTTTAGGTGCAGTTCGTCACAGTGTATGAAATACAAAACGTGTGCCTCTCCCAAAACTTTTGGCCACGACTGATCAGGGATGTCAAACACAGAAAGGAACCTGAGCTATTAACGGTTTCATCTGAGCCAGAGGTCTGAATCATCCTCATTTTTACAGCTCTCTAACCAAAAATGATACTACCCAGACCCTGTCACACTACACCAAAGTAAGGAAACGATAAATCATTATAGATCGTTATATAACAGGAAATCAGTTGTTTGAAATGTGAAAATCTTCTGCAGTCTACCCACTTCACACAATCATCACACAAGTGGAAAATTAAAAATTTATTATTTTAAATATTAAGGACATTTTAATATAAAAAATCTGATTTTGGAGGCATCCCCAATTAATTTTATCATATAGAATTAATTGCAGTATCTACAAAGTCCACAAGGGGGCAGGGACCACGCTTTAGAATTGATGCTATAGATGAACCATTAAATATGACAGAAAGTCGTGTTTTGGGTTAATGGTTAACACTGGGTCCACAACAAACAAAAAAAAAAAGAGGATTTTTTTTCCTCTCACTGAAAATGTGAGTATGATCAATGTTTGGGACAAAGGGGAAAATAAGCTACCTCGACCTTTTCTGTAATTTTACAAATCTGTGTGAGGTTCAGGAGCTGTGGGTGATGGGCTCGTGGTGTAGGACAGCTGACAGCTGTTATTGGGCTGCTCTTCACTTTTATACTTGGATGTTTTATCAAATATGAACGTTTTCAAAATGTACTTCTTTAAACTGAGGAAAAAAAATCATTTTGAGGTGTTTTTGTTTTCATTTTATCCTTTTGAGCGCAATCTCACCTCTGGTATTCCTGATCCACATGCGTACGGGGCGAAGGCTCTGACCAGTATGACGGCCAAGAAGGAGAAGATCAGAGCCCAAAATATGTACATCAGGTAGTTCACTATGTAGGCAAACACACCCTGCAAGGTCACACACACACACACACACACACACACACACACACACAGGTATGTGAATTCTCAAAAATTAATGCTACAAAACATAAACAAATGTGCAGTGCTTGATTTCATTGATATCCTGGAGTATTACTAGTGTAAATTTTGTACCATGACAGCTTCCAGCCAGTAGATGGAACCACAGCAGCACTGAAACTTCATGAATAACCAACAAACCTCAAACAGTGAGACTCAAACTCGTGGCTTGGGATAACCCTTCAGTCACACACTTGGAGTCAAGAATTTTGAATTTGCAGAACAAGAAAACAGGCCTGAAGTGGCACTGAAAGCATAATCTTCTCCTACCTCTGAGGTTCCCGTTATGAGCTCGGCCCAGCTCTTCCACTGGGGACACCGGTCCCTCTCCTGGAACGTGGTCTCATTAGACAACCAGCAGCAGTGCTCGTGGTTGAACCAGAAACCTTGGAGACACACGCCCCCTTTCATGTCCGTCATCCAGTGGGCTGAGATGTCGATGCCGCCGGCCACAGCACCTGTGAGAGAGGGACGAGTTGAGGACAACACCAAGAAGGGAAATCTGACTTATTTGAAGACAAAGAGAAGATTATTTTATGTAGTTCTACCCGTACGGCTGAAGAAGTGTTACATAATAACATGATAATGCAGCTCGACGTATCACTGCAACCTAAATCTGGCTTCTCCCCCACGTTACAATTCATTTGCACATTCTCACACAGGCCCTTCCAGTTACTAAACAGACGAGATTTAAATCTAAAGGTGACCGTGCCCCTTGACTTTGGAACGACCTGCCTGAGAAGATAAGGCAACATCATTGACCTCCTTTAAATCACTTCTTAAACCCACTTTTTATAGCCTTGTTTTTATGTGCTATCAATACATCAGCTGTTGTCTTTTATAATCTTTTATTGTCTGGTTACTGCCTTAACTTGTCCGTTTTATGATTTCTGTTGCCTTGCTTTTAGGGTCTTTCATTCGTATTTATTACCAGATCATTCCAGATAAAAATCAATCCAATCTGAGAAAGCTTCATGTCCAAACTATTACTGTGCACGAAATGTTGTGTCTCCATTTTTTCACTGATTTGGCTGCAGTTTGTAAACAGAGCTTAAATCACATATCCTGCATAAAGTTATGATATAAAGTTCTGATAATTAAAATGTTTGGGGGGAAAAAAAGGCAAATTTAAAAAGCATCAAATTTCAGCGGACTCTTATCTGTTTCTGTGGCCTGTAACAATACTGTAAAAAATATTCACAGTATGAAGACAGAATTTTGCAATGCTTCATTAAATAAACTCAAGCTATTGCACAATAACTGAGGAACTCACTGACTTTTCATTGATTGAAGTTATTAGCTACATGGATAAGGTTTCCGAGTACAATCAAATGGACCGTTGTGTTCTGAGAAATGAACTTTTCAGGCCACCAGGTGGACAAAAAGATTATGTGCCTGACTTTTAAACAACATAATGAATATTCATTTTCTCTATAAGTGTGTCACCCTGCTTATTTTCAGGGCTGTGCTTGTGCTACATTGTGGCTCTACACCTGCTGTCTGCCCCCGCACGGGAATTCACTTTCAGCTGATGCAGGCAACAGTGAAACAGGAGATGCATGAGCAAGTGCGAACACTGCCTTTTGATAGTAATAATAAAAATATGAATAGAAAGTTTTCCATCAAACTGTTTTACAAAGCATGGAAGACACTAGAACACAAGTAGATCTTCAGCCTTCAAACAAACAAACAAAAAAATAAATCAAACTTGATAATTTATTGTATTAGATGTTTGGAAATGCCCGTTCAGCTATACTTTCCTTGACCTTTGGGACCTTCAGAGGACCAATTCCCTGAAAGTAATTATGGCCTTACAAGATCAGTTAAATAACTCGATGTTCTGCCTTTTAATATTTTACAAAGTACCCTAAAGTCTGCTCTTGTGTGAACAGGAAGCCAACAAAAAGAGGCCAGCACAGGAGTCGTCTTATTTTGACTGCTCCCTTTAGGGGGTCGACACAGCGGATCATCTGCCTCCATCTCACCCGCTCCCTCCTCTGTCACACCAACCCTCTGCATGTCCTCCATCACTACATCCATAAATCCTCTCTGTGGTCTTCCTCTTTTCTTCCTGCCTGGCAGCTCCTTCTTCAACATCCTTTGTCTAATACATCCAGCATCCCTCCTCCCTCTGCACATGTCCAAACCACCTCGGCCTGGCCTCTCTAACTTTGTCTCCAAACTGCTCATGACCTCAGCTGTCGCTCTGATGTGCTCTTCTCATAAATATTATAGGATTACTACAGTGTGCACCTTCATCAGAATTCGCTGCATTTGGAGTTAGCCTAAACCAAACTGTTATTGAAGAGGGCTGCGGTGATACAATTTACTTGCTCGAGACAATGAAGCAAATGTCAGCATGTGTAGCGTGAGCAGTACCTGCCATGAGTCCCACCAGCAGCATGAGCAGCCACCCTGAGAAGGCATCACTGATTCTGTGCAGCAGAGCCATAGTCGACTGTCTGCTCTTATTGGTGATCTGGATGAACGGAGAAATGAAAGGAATGATATGAGAAGGTGAGAATTTTCCTCCATATCCTGCAACATATTATGTTATAGTAGTTTCAGTGGCACTGAGACATCATAAAACTTCACAACTGGCCTGGAAAACCGTCATATATGAGTAATATTTAAGCACATTTATCACCCAGCACTACTTCAGAAGCTATATAACCTCGATCATCCCCGTTTCTACATCCAAAAGTGTGGAGACGCATATACAACCCACACAACATTGCATTGACAGCAACTGTATCTCCCAGGTAACACTTAGTGGGTATTTTCTGTTTAAATACAAATGAAGAGTTTAAGCTTTAACCTCCCTGATATCAAAATGATTTCATCTTTAACTGACACGTGCTTCATTCTCCTGACGCCCAGAGAGCACATTCCTCATTTTATTACAGTTATGACAGTCGAATAAGCTGTTCTTCATCTTTAAAATACATTTTCTTCTTCAGACTCTTACCTCTCTGTGCCTGTCCCGGTCCTTGCTCTTCTCTCGGACCCAGTCGATAGTGTTGAAGTCTTCATAGGTGCCCACTCCAGGCAGCGGGTCCTCCAGCGGATCCACAAGCCTACTGGGGCCGTTACCGTTCATACCGGCTGTTCCGCTGCTGCTGCCGCTGTTGTCCTCGTAAACCTCTGGGAGGGAGGAAGAGAGAGAACGCACATTTGAGACACAGTAACGTCACTGCACTCAAACCCCAGCCTCTTCAGTGCTTCCTACAACGTGACAGCCTGGGTGGTGGGACCGTCGACTCCCATCGCCCGAACCTTTCCGCTTTAGGCTTCTCTGGTGCAGCTGTCACATTATCAGCAGGAGAGGTTTTCTAGGACTTCAGCAAGATTCAGGTTGACTCAGAATAACACAGATACTTTGGCCTGACTTTCAGATTTCTCGGGACTTTTTAAGTCCCCAACACTGTTTTTGTCCTAGAACAACTAACCTTATCTTCATTTACTCTGAAGAAAAAGTCCGAAACGTGTTTTTCCACCTTTGCCAGTGCAGCCTCCTCAAGGCAAAGGTAGCTGGAACACCACGCTTGCTTGCTCTCAGACTGTTCTACACCTTTGTTGCATTTCTTCCTGGATTGCTGAGTTTTGGAGGCAATCAAATGAGTTTTTTTGTCTTGCAGTGATCACCCACTATTATATAAGGCATGGAAACTCCTGCACTGTTTCACCACACATATGCACTGTATTTATTTTGATCCATAACAATGTAAGACAGGCCCAGTGTGAAACTATAAACTATTTTGACACATGTAAATAAAAAGCTGGTCTCTTATTAGCTTGTGGCAAAATCATGTGTGAACTCACTTTTGCTTTACAAGACCAATAGTATAAATACCATACTGACAATTTCACTTTAAATGAAGGCTGACAAGTAATACAAAAAAGTATAGGTGTGCCAGGAGAAGAAGAGAGGTCTTGAAAATATTAAAATGACAAAGGGTTTAATCACACTAGGCGCACACATTTCATTAAATTTATAAGTAGTTTTTATCCATCTACACTAACAGAGCAGCAAAGCGATCCTTACACCGGGCCTGTCTGACACAAGCTGTGTTTCACACTTTTAACAGATTTGGTGCAGCTTGGCCGGCAATTGGTGAGTGTCTGCAGACCAAAGAGCCTTATCCAAGCAAGTTACTGGCAACTGAAGCAACCTGCTAGTCACCAAAGCCATCACAAGGAGGTTTTCAGCGCAGCACTGCATACCACTTTGTGACCTCGTGACAGCAAGCAACCTCCAACAACCATTCGCCAACTGGTCAGGGAACACACAGTTTCCCCAGTGACATGTGGTTGCCAGGGGGCTGCCAACTGGTCTCTAGGCCTGTGTGACCCTGAGTGGGGGCCTACGCAAACTTTCATCCCATTGGCTACACTTGGCAAAAAGAATGTCTTAACAAGAATGTCTCTACATCCATGAATCTCCTCTGAGGTCTTCCTCTTGTCCTCCTGCCTGGCAGCTACATCTTCAATATCCTTGCCCAATTTATCCACTGTTCCTTTTCTGCATGTCTAAACCCTCCCAGGATTTCATCTCTAACTTTGCCTCCAACCTGAGCTGTCGCTCTAATATACTCATTTCTATTCTTGTTCATTCTGGTCACTCCCAGTGAAAATCTTAACATCTTCAGCTCTGCCACCTCCAGCTCAGCCTCCTGTCTCCAAACCATACATCACAGCAGGTCTCACTACCATCTTTTATACCTTCCCTTTCACTCTTGCTGCTAGCCTTCTGTCACAATTCACACCTAACACTCATCTCCACCTGCTCCACCCTGCCTGTACTCTCATCTTCACCTCTCCTGTGTTCTGTCCATGGCTTTGGATGGTTGAACCCAGGTATTTAAACTCATCTACCGTCACTATCTTTACTCCTTGCATGTTCACCTTTCTACCTGTCTCCCTCTCATTCACACACATGTATTTGTTTTGCTTCTATTGACTTGATTCCTCTCCTCTCCGGTGCATACCTCCACCTCTCCAGGCTTTCTTCCACCTGCTACTTACTCTCACTACAGATCACAGTGTCATCTGCAAACATCAGTCGATGGAGCCTCCTGCCTAACCCCATCTGTCAGCCTGTTCACCACCACCGCAAACAAGAGCAGGCTCAGAAACCATCGCTGATGTAGTCCCACCTCCACCTTGAACTCATCTGTTACTCCTGCACACCTCAACATTGTCTCTATGCTCATACAGTCCATGCCCTACAACACCCTCACATACTTCTAATTTGTTAAAGGAAACAATAATTTGAACTTAATTTGAAAATCTGATTTAGGTGAGAGAATAAGCAGAGAAAGAAAAATTCTGGGAGTGAGTGAAAAATATGCTATTTTTAAAAATACAAATTTAGAATATCCATCCAATCTCTTCCGCTTATCCTGTTCAGGGTCGCGGGGGGGCTGGAGCCTATCCCAGCTGACATAGGGCGAGAGGCAGGGTACACCCTATACAGGTTGCCAGTCTGTCACAGGGCCAACACAGAGTGACAGAAAACCATTCACACTCACACCTATGGGCAATTTAGTATCACCAATTAACTGCATGTCTTTGGACTGTGGGAGGAAACCGGAGTACCCGGAGGAAACCCACGCAGACACAGGGAGAACATGCAAACTCCACACAGCGAGAAAGAGGCCCGGGCCAAGGTGGAATCGAACCCAGACCTTCTAGATGTTACTCTAACTGTGAGGCAGCAGTGCTAACCACTGCCCCAAATTTAGAATATACCATAGAAAAATAAAAATAAATACATTTAAGTCTTTAACAACATTTAAGCTTGAGAGTGACAAGTTTCTTTCTTACAGAAAGAAGCCTCACACATGAGCGGTGCTTGTTTTCTAAAAATGAATGTGTCAGCGGCAGCAAGCTGAGTTCCTCTTTCTTTCAGACAAAAACCATCTAGTGCAAAAATGGTACACACACACACACACACACACACACACACACACACACACACACACACAGGCTTTCAGTGAACGCTAACAGTGGCTTCCCTCATGATTACGGCTGACTCTTGTTACAAAGCAAAGAAAACGGGAAAAAAAACTATACACAAAAGAGCAACAGGAAAAGTGCACTGTAGCCTGGTTCTGTAATATTGATAACACCATTCTTAGACAATACTGTATTGATGAGAATCTGAGGGAAAGAAACACAGAGCTTTGAGATTGGAGTTCAGCGTCATTCTCTCAAGCAGCCCAAAACAAAAGAGCCTGAGTACGTGGCAGCGTCTGCACTACAGTCAGCAATCATTTCCAGACAGCAGCAACCAATCAAAAACACACTGAGACGGAAACAGGAAACCACACAGGAAGACCTTTAGATTTAAGCTTTGTGAAGCTATGTTATTATGGGACTAAAACAATAGTCTGAAATTAAAAGTCCCCCCCTCCTTTCAGTTGAGTATTAATGGACGGAACAATATAAATGTAATTACTGTGTGAACAGAGGGGACCTGTTCTGAGAACTGAGGACAAAAAGCACAGGTAATATGACTTCACAATAGTGTTGTGAAGCTGGTTTTCCACAGGTGATCATGAAGTGTAGTGCGGTGAAATTTCACTGGCACGTGCCATAAGGAAACAATGGCTGGCCTGACTCAGTTCTTTACATTTTTCTAACACTAAAAGCTGCATCATGTCAGGAGAATGTCCTTATGCAACAACACAAAGGGAATATTTTACACGCCTGAGCCGACAGGTTGGACCGGTTTTACATGTCCAGGGTGAATTAGCAGGACTGATCTTTTGCGATTTGTGTCTGCGTGACTAACAGCTGTGGTCAAATATTTTGAGAATGTGAAAACAATGCCAATGTGTCATTGGCAATGCGGGAAAACAGGTTAGTTCACAGGTCTTGGCCTGTGCGGCAGCAGTTGCAATGCATAGTGGGATTTGTAATATTAGTGGTGGGAGTGCCATTTACCCACGAGCCATCATGAAATTATCTAGCCATATATAATTATATCACAGGCCGGATCTGGCCCGCGGGTCTTGAGTTTGACACACGTGCTTTAAAAGCAGGGTGGTTCTTGGAATCATTGTTCATCCTCTTTTTACCATGGTAACCTGGAGAAACGTGCAGTCATCATTGATTTGCATAAACAGGGCTTCACAGGCATGGGTATTACTACTCATAAGATTACACCTAAATCAACCAGATATCAGATCATCAAGAACTTCAAAGAGAGGTTCAATTGTTGTGACGAAGGCTTCTGGGCGCCCAAGAAAGTCCAGCAAATGTCAGGATGATCCCCTAAAGGTGATTCAGCTGTGGGATTGGGGCACCACCAGTGCAGAGCTTGCTCAGCAATGGCAACAGGCAGGTGTGAGTGCATCTGCACATGCAGTGAGGCGGCAACTTTTTGAGTATGGCTTGGTGTCGAGAAGGGCGGCAAAGAAGCCACTTCTCTACAGGAAAATCATCAAGGACAGACTGATCTTCTGAAGAAAGTGCAGGGATTGGACTTTTCTGATTGTTTGGAGCATCTGTAAAAATTGTCTGGATAAGAAAAGGTGAGTGCCATGAGCCCATTCAGGTGCGGGGTTGTTTCTCATCCAAGGGAGTGGCCTCACTCACAAGTTTCCCTGAGAACACAACCACGAGTAAAGAATGGTAACAAAACATCCCCCAGAAGCAACTTCTCCAAACCGTCCAAGAACAGTCTGGTGAAGAACAATGCCTTTTCCAGAATGATGGAGCCATAAGGCAAAAGTGATCACTAAGTGGCTCTGGGAGCAAACCATTGAAAATTTGGGTCCACGTCCAGGAAGCTTCACAGGCCTTAATCCCACTGAGAATATCTGTTCAATCCTCAAGAGGCGGATCGACAAACCAAAACCCACAAACTCTGAAACTCCAAGCACTGATTCTGCAAGAATGGGTTGCAATCAGTCAGGATTTGGCCTAGGAGTTGGTTGACAGCATGCCAGAGCAAACTGCAGAGGTCTTGAAAGGGAGGGGCAAAGCTGCAAATATTGACTCTGCATAAACTTAATGTAACTGTCAATAAAAGCCTTTGAAGCTTATGAAATGCTTGCCATTATACTTCAGTATACCAAAGATCTAAAAACACTAAAGCTGCAAACTTTATACAAGTATTAACTTTAACTGTACATGGATGATTCTTGTGTCCACTAGCCAAAGGTATATTTCCCCAGTTTGCATACATTTACAAACTCCTGCCAAAAATACATTGTGCAGGCACTGAAGTGCCTTGCTCACTGGCACAATGCCAACACTAGAAAGAGTGAAAGAACTTTTTAAAAGTGAGAAAAAACTGAATAGAAATGAGAAAAAGAGACCATATAGACACCATCAAGCTTTTCTCTTACAAAACGGTCTCAAGTTATGCAAAATATCCCTTTCAACAAGGTTAGAGGAAAGCTGATGGTAATGAAGCCTGTAATATAACCCAGGTGTTACACCACAGACTGAGTGTGACTGTGGCAATAATCGCACTCCTTCCGCGTAGACCTAGTTTCAGCTGTATTTTACTCTCCCTCCTGTCATTAGTACACACTGTGTGGAGGAACAGGCTGCGGGTCTCCGTGACCCTGACAGTGACTGAGCGCTAATGTGAAAAAAAAATGAAACCTGGAAACATGTCGCTAGTCATATCCCGCACACGTCCTGCATCCAAGTCTGTCTGACGTCCTTAACGTGACGTAGAAATGCAACATCCGCGTTAAAGTGTTTTGCTTTGCAGACACTGTGATTGGGGAAGCTCTACAGAATAACTAAATCGTTCTTGTTGACAGTTCAGACTTTCAAAATCATGCGTAAAGCACGACTGAAACGTATTGTGCTTTGACCTGTTCGTGTCCGGCATTGCACACAAACTTTACAGTGACTCACTCCTGTCCCCGGATCCTTTCCAGACTGAAACATTTAATGAGTTTGTTTCTGTATGAAGATGTTGTGGTTTTGTATCTTTTTCTATGTACACTGACAACACTGACAGCTCTTTTTCAGACTGTGCTGGAATGACACCAGCGGGCTCCTCCTCCTCCTCCTCCTCCTCCTCCTCCTCCTCCTCCTCCTCCTCTTCAGAACTTTGTAAAACACTTTTTTTTACAAAGTCCTGAAGAAAAAGAAGGAGGCGCCCGCTGGTGTCCCCATTAAAACTCACTGTCGCGACCTTTACACCTTACTTTTAGGATTTCTATTTTGGTTAATTGAATTGAAGACTTTTTACTTTGTAATGACCCTTTGATGTATATTTTCAGCTTTCAAAATTGCTTATTAGTCTACATTTTATTCAAACTTTTCTACTTATATTTACTTCCACTGTATTTTATTTAGATTTTATATTCAGTTTCATTAATAATAAAATGTTTTATTATTATTTTTTTTAAAATTCTACATTTATTTTTACTGTTGTATCATACTCAGCTTTTGTTGTTGTTTACTTAGATTTGAACTTACTGAGTTCCATGCTGTTTTACATTCAGTTTTCAGTCCCCAATATTGTTATTTAACATTTTATTTACATTTTTGTGTTTACTTTTATTGGAGTATAATATTCTGTTAATAATAATAATAATAATATAATAAATAATATTGAGCTAATTTTTATTGTGTAGTTTTTTTTATTTTATTGACATTTTTGCTATTTATTTTAGTTTATTAGGATCCCCATTAGCTGCAGCAGTGGAGCAGCTATTCTCCCTGGACTCTCCAAATCGTTACAGTTTGAGAATTCACTATAAAACATACACATCATATTATTACAAAACAAAACAGACAAACAACAAAAACAGCTCCTTTCGATCCAAATTATATCTCATATCAGCATAAGCACTGATAACATAACATAGAATATTTAATCAACCATCATTACTACATTAGTTGGTGGAGAAATTTCCCAACATATGATCTTTTATCTTATTGATAATCAAAAATGGACTCAATAAAAATAAAAGACAGCTTAATAATACTAATGCACACCTATTCAGTGTAGCAGTAAAGAGCTGAAGACAAGAGCAAGAAAACAAACAACCTCACTGACTGAAAGATTCCCACATTGAGACATGAGTGTGTTTGTAATTGATCCAAGATGAATTCCAATGTGAAATAAGATCACTTACACAGCTGTAAATACACACACACACACACACACACACACACACTCAGTCAGTACAGAAACTACATGACTCGGTGCAAAATGGGGTCGTAAATGGTCTTAATAATTAAACTTGAGTGCCATAAAGTTAAAAATGTCAGCAAAAAAACAAACAAAAAACAAAGCAAAGTCAAATAAGATTTTACGGTTTGACACAAATTTAAGCACTCAGTGTAAAAAGGATGACAGGAGACAAAAACCAGAAAACAACAACAAAGTAGGTGCAGGGCCCGTGTTGAAGCAATTCAGCTCTTGGCTCTCGTTAAAGCTCACTTCTTGTTTATGACAGCGTGAGAGCAGAGTACACAGGCAGTGAAAAGAAAAAAAACAAAACAATATCTGAGCTACAAGGAAAACGCTACCGAGTCACAAACTCACCATTTTCAACCAAATTCTCCTCGTCCAGCGTCGTGGTCCAGATCTCCCAGGCCATCTCTCCTTCTCTGCCCACCCCGAACTCCCAAAACTTAAAATGCACAATCGGTGTGACGACTCAAACGAAATCTTTTCCCTCCTTTGGACTCCAGCGGAGCACCCTGAAGGCTGTGGAAATGAATGATTGGCTAATCCGCCTGGGAAGTATACGATGATTTGCTGAGCTGTTTTTAGAGGTTTGTGAGCTCTCGCTGTTTGACTGAGGCAGATCACTGAGTGAAAATGAGATCACGTGTGTTTACAAGGTCTTTCACCTCTTGAATGCTGCGGGACCCTGATAGCTGACAGGAAGAAAGGTTGTGTGGGACACACTGCTGTGAAACAGGGTCAGGCTGTGGGTTACATTTACTCTCTATTCATCCTGGGAACGCAATCCTTTTGAACATCAATTGCTGAACAGCTCATGTTCTGATAAGCACCACTGATCTACGCAACAAAACAAAAGCTGTGAGAGAAATTTGAAAAGCAGTTTTCCACCTCGGATGGAACGCTTAAAAAAGTGACAGAAAATCCACTAAATGAATGAATTATTACCAGTTAACTGTTGAACTAAAAGCCAGAGATGCCAACAATGCTGTGAACTCAGGAGAACTGTGTTATCGGACTGCTGCACAAAGGAATTACATTTCTACGAGATACACAATATTTAAAGTAGATATAATTTAACCATACTAAAACTTCTGACAGCGGTGACTGCTTAGAGTACTGTGCAAAAGTCTCAAACCACCCCCATTTCTTTCAATTTTACTTCCAAGCAGCCAGACTTTCTTGTTATTTTTTAACGTGGTCTTGATCAGTATTGATCAGCCAGACTTTCTGAAGGTCTTCCAAGGTTTTTCTTTGGACATTGGCTAATTTTTTCAGTCCAGTCCTTGTACCTGACCATTTTCAGAGGAATGTTTTTCTTTGTTCAGACCTATGAAGCATAACAAAAGGTGCCCAACTCAAGGGATGAGTTATGTGTTGTGTCTACACATAACAGACACCTTGGAAAAGAACCAGTTTTAAACTGTATCTTCACACACTTTGTTACTAGCTTCCTGTTTCTTTAGTTGAATTTGTGAAAAATGCCAAAGATAAGGCAGTTTAAAAGCACAAAAATAATGTTTTTGCACCAACTCTGTTATTCCCAAAGAGATATTGGCTAAAACCTTGGGATATTTCAGCATGATGTGCAGTGTGTCCTTAAAGAATTAGAAAAAAACATCCAACAAAGACCTGAGAGATTCATCTGATCCTTCAGCTGATCCATCTACAGTTCACTGAAGCTTCATCAGAAATGGTCCCAGTGGAAGGAAGCCATTCTTAAGGAAGGGAAACAGGAAGAAAAGGCTGAGGTGTGCCACATTACACAAGAACTGGACTAAAAAAAAAAAAAAAAAGGATCTGTGGTGACAGGAATGATAGCTATGAATCCAAACGTGAAATTTTTGGTTCAAATCCTCAGCAGTATGTATGAAGAAAATCAGAAGAGAGCTACAACAGTGAGAGTCTACAGCCATCTATAAAACGTGGTGGAGGCTCGGTCATGGGTTGGGGCTGCATTCCAGCCAGTTGTTGTTCGGGATCTTGTCAAAATTGATGGAATTATAAACAAAAAAGAACCATCAGATTTTGATCCACCGTGCAATACCAGCTGGAAAGCATCTGATTGCTAACAGCTTCATTTTTCAGCAATGGTCCCAAACGCACTGCCAGTGCAGTAAAAGCACACCTGGATAGAAAAGCATGCAATGGAACACCATCAGTCATGTACTGGCCTCCCAGGTGGGGCCTCAACATTACTGAAGCAATGTGGGATCATCTTGACAGAACTGAACAAAAGGCAGAAACATCCAAAGAAGAGCTCTGAATGTCCTTCAAGAACTACTCCTGAAGACTGCTTAAAGAAATGACAGAAAGCTGCTTCAGAGGCTTCAGGCTGTTGAAGAATAAAGGTGGTCACACCAAATACTGACTTTAGACTTTAGACGAGAACTGCTAGAATTTTACTCTGTTTTTCTTTATATACTACATTTCCATGTATGTTTGCAAATGTCTCAATAAATCACTGAACCTACTTCCCATGTTACTAGAAAAAATATATACAAATGAGGTGTGACTTTTGCACAGTACCATATAAGAAATGTAGGAACTAGAGGGCTCCAAATACATAGCTTTATTTTCTTTGACCAACTAAAATCCAAAAATTTATATATGTTGTTATACTTTATGTACATAGTGGGTTTTTTCGCATTGATAGCTGTATTTTATTTTACTTTTATTTATTTTTTATTCTATTTTACTTTGTTTTATTTATTTTATCCTTAACTGCTGCTCTCACTCTGTTCTTCTCTGTACTTTAGCCGCTGTAATGCGCAAATTTCCCGACTGTGGGATCGTAAAAGTTTTATCTTATCTTAATGTTGCTGAGTGAAAAAAAACCTTTGCTTCAAAGACCTGACTTGGAAAACACAAACATTCAATCATCTTAGGTCTTCAGATGCAAAAAATAAAGGAAAAACCCAAATTAGGATCTTTGCAGAAAGCAGAAATAAGTTTTATGGCAAAAGCAAAACAAACAAACAAACCTCCAAACAAAACAATCACTAGGAAGTTTTTGGTTTAGCACCTTTTCACCAATTTCACTCAGCAAGAGCCAGAAACCTCCAGGAACCCCTGCCAACCAGGTGAATATGAGAATAATATATGTGAATACACATTGTTCCCTAGCAACTGGTGGTTCTATCACATCCAATATGGCAGACAGCTGTTGAGCAACGTAAACATGGCATCACATGACAAACTTCTATATCCTTGATGCATTAATTTGCCACATTTTAGTGTAACACATTTAAAAATACAGGTGGGTGGGTAGAAATAAAATTTTATTTTATGGTGATATTTTTTTGGAGGAAAAAGGGGGTAGGGCATTTTCTTTTGCATACCTAAACTTAGATTCTGCTCTGCTTGCCACTGGCAGGGTCAGGGTCAGGGTTAGGGGTGACCGTGAAGTATTTGAATGATGGCGAACCGTATGTTTGATGTGGACACTGGCAAAATCCTGTTGACCTCAACTCTAACATGTTTACAGTGCCAGTGTCCAAACTTTGTATGCTGAGCACTCGGCCACTTTAAGAAACAAACACGCACATTACAAAGGACGCGTTGTATCAAAGAGCGACGAAACACACCAGAACCCTGACTACAAATCAGAATACAAAAAGCCAAAGAAAACAGTTAACGCTTTTCAGAAAGTGGGTCAACGACACGAAGACTCCTCCAGAGCGACACTGCTGGTTTCCAGTAAGGGGAGTCATGCTGAGTTCAGCACTCGCTGTGTGTTCCAGTGCGCGTCCCAAGGGAACCGAGCAGACTATGATCGTCACACACATATCCCTGCGTCTATACAGAAAATCCGACATGCTCTCCGGATCATATGACGGCGGCGCTGTCTACCAAAACTTGCACAGCATGGTGTGTATTGCAAAATTATTTTCACACAAAAAAAAGGCTCCAGTAAGGCCCCGAACTTTGAACTCTTCGGGTCTCGTCTCCATGGGAATTGGTGCCTCACGTGGCCCCCGTGACGTTTGCCGACAACAAACAAACCTTGCAACATGGTAATGTCGTGGTCCATCAGTTTACCAAGAAGCATTAATTTTTTTACATTTTTATTTTTATTTTATGTGTAGGAGATTAGATTTTCCTCGTGTTGAAAGAAACTTTAAAACATGAGGATGTGGTGCAACCGTGTGCTGGAAAATTACCGACTGGCACAGATGTTACTGGAAAGGAGGAACTTGTATCAACGAATCAGCAAAACTACGTTTACAACTTTAAAGTTGCATCAATGTTGCAGTGACATTTGGCATTGACTGTCTGACCCGATTATAGTTTATTTCTTTGAAAAGAGAAAACATTTTAATTCAAATTTAATTAAGACAATGGCATTCGTATAAACCAGGGGTGGCCAACTCCAGGCCTCGAGAGCCGGTGTCCTGCAGCTTTTAGATGTGTCCCTGATCCAACACACCTGAATCAAACAGCTGAATTACCTCCTGCAGTCAAGTTCTCCAGAGTCCTGCTAATGACTTCTATATGTGATTCAGGTGAACATATACAAATGTGAAGGACAGTAAAAAGAAGAATATGTGAGCTCAGCAAATCTCTTGTTCCACGCATGGTCAGAAGAGGAATTTTTACTACTACAGAGGCAAAGCTGTGACGAATTGGCAGCTGTTCTAACATTTTAGGGCTTTAAAGTATCCCCAGATGACCTTTACTCAACCTGCTTTAGAAAAACAGTGGTGTAAGATTTGGCATAACCTCAGGTAGATCATTCATTTTATAACATGCAGGTGTTCTTTTAAAAACTACCTTCTGTTTCACCACCAAAAATGACTGCACTCTTATCACTGGATTTCCTCTCCTTTCTCATGTTTGACAGTCACTGTGCAGAAATATAGAGGGCCAAAACTGCCAAAAAAAAACCCCTTCGAATTGAATATGCCATTGAATGCATAAAAAATGTAAATACATATTTTCACAGTAACTTATTACATGTGGTAAAACTGCTTCTCTTTTTAACATTTTAGTCACCTACATAAATAATCACATTTTAAATTTCCCATTTTATTTATTCATGTACCATTTTTATTTTTAATAATTAGTTTCTTTTCTCCTTAAACCGATCACTGCGATCAGTAAAGCTTTTTTACTTACGAAGGCGAGTCCACTCCATTTTAGCCCACTTACAGATGAAGTAAAAGAAATAAATAAGCAAACAAATTACTTTAGGGAAACTAATGGTGATTAAATAAATACATTAACATTATACATATGTAAATAAACTTTTAAAAAGAACATGCATAAAAACGGAGAACTTAACTCGGCAAGTAAACTACTATGTGAAAATATTCTGAAGTACTTACAGGGCATTTAATAGTACATTCATTTATTTAACGAGACATTTATTTATTTGCATCTGATTTTGGCCATGTTGGTCCTCCATAGTTAACACTGTGCTGTGACAGGCAGCCTAGTCTCTGTCAATCATTATAACCTGTTTTCACAGTTAAGGTGTGATAAGACAGTCCACTGCCTGAGACAGCAGGACTGACAGGATGCGAAGTCAGTATGCGCAGCACTGAAGGTACTTTTAATGAGAATATAAAAAAGCAAGATAAGCAAAACAAAGAAGCATAAAATCACCTCGTAAAACTGGAAAATTCTTGCTTTAACGAATTTGCTTTTAGAACTTAAAGTCAAATCAAAGTGCGCGTTTTCACAGGACTCTGAAGGCCTGTGGAAATCTAGGTAAACCCTTACTGCTTCCATAAAAATTAAGATGTAAGCAGCAGCCAGGTGCTGCTCTTTATTAACTGATCAGCATAGAACACAGAGAACTTTGCATAAACGAATGCCTACACATCTCAATGAACTGAAGCAACGAGTGGACCAAAATTCCTCCACAACAATGTGACCGACCAATAAATTCTCTGAAAACGATAACTTCAAGTTAATGATGCTAAATCATGGGGTGTACTTAGTTTTAGACTTAAACTAATGACAGACATGGACCTCAGGGAGAAGCAGCAACATGTTCACTTCCTTTGGGGATTAAAGGATTTCATGGGAAAAGTGTTTTTCTTTAGATGAACACATTACATACAGCCACAAGGGATGAGAGGCACCATGAAAGGAAAAAAAAAAAAAGCTTAGCTGGAGCAATTGTTCTTCTCTGTTGTCCAACAAGGAGATAAAGGACAACCTTCACTGCACACAAGTGTTTGACAGAGGGAACACTTTGAGATAATTTCCAAGTCAGTATTTGAACTATCAGTCCCTCCCTAACCTGAACGTTCCTGTCCAAACACCGCAGGTTAATGAGTCCCTGAGCAACAGGTTACACAACCTAGATGACTATTCCTGCAGCACTGAAGGCTTTCGAGGAGACCTGCTTGGTAACAGGTTCAAGTGCCTGCTAATGAGCAGTTACGGAAACCACAAACACTTTCTACCGCCTCGCCTCCCCTCGGGAGCAAATGAAAAGGAGGAAGTGTGAGCTGAAACACTAAAAAGGGCAGGAAATAAAAAGAAAGCTGAGCTGTCATTTATCAGCAGTGGCACCAAAGACATGACGTGGAATATATGCACTGCTTCAAATCATACATGTTTTAGAAAGCAGGGTTAACAAACTCTGAGTCTCACTTTAAGATCTGAGATGAGGACATTTTAAGTTCAGAGTTGAATCAGCCACCCTGAGTTAAGGGTGACCCAGGGGAATATGAATGCACCTTACTGCTTTGATTTTTTACAATCTTTCACTAATCTACCCAATTTATCCTTAGTAGATAATAAAGCTGGAATCCCGCTAACAAAAGCAGGGGACACAGGATAAAAACTGAAGACACCTGAAGATGAAACGCTCGTGATATTAGGTAGACCCGGTGATGTACAACCTGATGTCAAGCATACGAGTGCCAGAAAGCTGCATCAGCTTCAGAGGACTCAGTGAAACTCTAAAGCTGCATCTACACTGAAACTACGCTGACACTGTGGAAACACATGGCTCTATAGCGGGGCAGCAGACACTATATCCACTGAAAAAGAAATCTCATCTGCAGACTTCCTGCTGGCACAGTTTTATTGCTCTAATTTGAACTCCTGCAGCAAACTGGTGATGTCACCGTGGCATCAGCGGTAACCAGGCAGGATGATAACACACTGCTGATAATGCTCTCGCTTTTACTTGCCTTGGCAGCAGATACAGTCAGGCAATTTGTCTGGCATTTTATCTTAAGGAAGATCATGGTGACATCAGAAACAACTGAGCAATTATCCAGCTCTACTGTACGAAACCAAGCTGGAGAACTTACGGCTGCTCAATCTGCAGGGAGCATCGGCGACGAGGAAAAGGAAGTGGCAAAAGATCTACGCCAGGGTCTTGGGGTTTTTTTTTTTTAAACAGTTGAAGCAGCTTCAGCTCAGCATGGCTGCATGAAAACTACAGAGTGTGTCTGTGGTTAAGGTACAATACTTTCCTCTGTGGGTGAGGAAAGGAAGCCCCGTTGTGGTTCAGTTAACTCTGGGAGAGCAAAAAAATTTAGTTTCCTTTGAGCAAGAGTCAAATTCTGCATAGCACAAAGTCACAATACATTTACAAGAGGTTAACAGGACTGTTAATTAATACCAGTGACTCTTGTATAACCTTGCCAGCAGCTGCAAGAGTGAAAAGGAAATGTGTCCACTGTACACTGGAAGCATGACATCATTAGTAACCGGGCAGTCTTGTTTCAGATTAGAGGTACTTTGCACTATGTTGCAAATGCAAACAATGTCCTTACTCCATGTAACTTTGTTCTGTAAATAACACCTGACCCACATAACCATTATATCAGTTAGACTTGTGGATATTTGATGTAGCTTTCAGTTATTGTGTAGACGAGAACAGCATAAAGGTTTAGTTATTAACAGGCCCCCAGCATGGAGGCTCCACTATCATAGGTCAGAATTCATGTTCAGGGGTTTTTATTCAAACGTTAATTTAAAAAAACAAACAAACATACGGTATTCCTGTTGCGGTGCAGTCTGAGAGCACAGTCTCCAACTTAAAATGAAGAACAGCTCTTTTACTTTGGCACACTCATGTGACCTGTGCTTGATTTAAAATCTACTGAATCTACACCACTGGCTACTGCACAGCACAGCCTTACATGCACACACTTTGACAGATCTTGTTGGTAGCAATATGAAGAATATTGATTAGCAATTTGACCAACCTCAGGGAACCAAAGGACTAAAGGCTGTCACTGCACCCAGCTCAATCATTAAACTGTCAGTACAGACATATGCTTTTTTCTATATAATAATAATAACAACAACAACAATAACAACAACAACAACTCAGATTTATAAAGCACCTTTCAAGGAACCCAAGATCACTTTATACAGAAAAGTCAGAGGTCAAAGGTCTCAGTGAATACGTGGCATTTTAACCTTACAGCATGTCCAGTGCTTTAATAGGCAGCCCAAACAGGACAGTATTTCAGTAGTCCAGGCAGGACTGAAGCAGGAATTAGAGTTTCAGCTGCAGAGTCTGGAGCTGTTCTTTAGACGGCAGAAGGTAGATTTAGAGATGGATTTCGTATGTGGTGGGAATGAGAGAGGTGAGTCCAGAATGACACCCAGGTTGCGGACCTCCGAAGATGGTGTGACAGAATAATCCATACATGTTTAGGGCCCAGAACAGCCACTTTCTGGAGCAATGACTTGGGAGCCACAAACAAGAATTCAGTTTTATTATTGTTCAGTTTGAGAATATTTTTGATGTCTTCAAGTAGATGGCAAGGAACAAAGAAGGGAACTGACTGGAGGGTTTCATGCTGAGATAACACTGTGTATCATCATGTAGAAACTCAGTCCACGATGATGGAGGATCTGACCGCATGTTAATGATTAAAAGAAGAGGTCCCAGCAAAGACCCTTGAGGGACTCCTTGGGCCTTGGTCCCTGAGAATCTGTGTATCGAGGAAATCAGTTGGGAAGTCTTCTCTCCTTAGTGCATTTCAGTGAAATTAATTGTTCGTCAGTGTTTAGCAGCTCCAAGTCCAGCCCAAACACTTCAGCTTTACTCAAGACATACCAGCATAAATGCAAACAATGATTTTGTGCACTAGGCACAACCCAGCACTGAAGGGGGAAAAAAAAAATAAATAAAAAAATTAAAAAAAAAATCACACCTTATCCTCCTTATCCCTCTTAAATTGGCTGCATTTTTTTTTATACATAACAGATGTTTGCATATACATTTCTTTTAAGTAGAGCCAACTTATCAAAATTTCCAGTGTATTCGCAAACACTGCAAAGATGTTTCATTGTTTAATGGCTGTTTTATGACCAGAAGGGAAGCCATAAACAAACACAGTAAATCTGTGCAGTTCAAGGTAAGCATGAACTAACGGATCATTCAGACGACTCACTAAAAGCATGTGACACACACACACACACACACACACACACACACACAACACCCTGCCATTACTAATACCTTACCACTGTTTGAGAGCACTAACAAACACTAAAGCTTGCTAATCACAGAGCACAAACACTCCCTGACAGCAGTTCAGCCACTCTAGCATTGGCAGCACAGCTTTATTTTTTTGAGTAGAAAACAACAAACTCGGTCATCATTTACCCATACCTCTAAGTTGTGTAGTTTCAAAAGGAAGCCAGCTTTTAAAGTGTGATGTGAGCCTACTAAATTAAAAAAAAAAATGTGAGTGACAGCCCATTTCCTCACATAGGAGAGAGAGAGAGAGAGAGGGAGCTGCATAGACACAGGAGATGTAACAGCACAACTGCGCAATCAAACAGGGGGTAAAGGACAAATCACTGTTTATCAGCATTATCTGTGTTTTCAGGGTTTTTCCTGCATTGAAAGGGGCCTGAAACGGGCAGTGACACCACACCTGAGCACAAACTGTCCACACACAGTCACAGCAGTGAGCCAGCATTACTTTATTTGACAAAAGTCTGTAAAGTTTCTGTTGGTTACGATTAACAAAACTGGTTGAAATTATTTGATTACAATACTCACGATTTTCCTCTGGTTCTGATTAAGACCTCTTTCTGGCCACATACTCTTCATCCTGTTATTAGTTGTATGAAAAACGGATACACTGTGCAGGCAAAATATTAACCCCCTGGATATAAGCTGGATGTGATGTGGAATATGCAGACGCTCTGCTCTACATTAGCCGTCTTTTATCTCCCGTAGGAAACAAAAATGCATAAATTTTTAACCTTGTGCATGAGAACAGGCAACATTTTGACTCTTTTCTGACTTTTAACCCCTTCAGTCACTGCGCACACAATTGCACACATCACTTCCTAGAGTTATATATTGCACTATAACATTTAACTAGTAAAATGAGTCACCAGGAGCATTAATAGCACAAACAAAAAGAAAATAAGAAATTGACTTATTTTAAAGGTAGATCCAATCTACATAGATGCCACAGATCACCAGGAAGCAGTTTTCGTATGAAAACTGTCGATAGCCGATTGAAAGACTCATCAGTCATCTGTCACAGGTCACAGGATAATGCCCTTAAAACGACAAACATGACCCTGATCCTGATCACTCTGTGCAAGTTTCACTAAAACCAATACTCTAGGAGTAGCTAGGATATTGAGAGGAGTATAGAGGTGGCAAGATGATTACAGAGATAGGGTGAGATGGAGAAGAGAGCACCCGAGAGAAGAAGAAGAACTCTAGCAAGAGCAGCAGCACAGAGCAGCAATGGCACAAGCTCATCGGTCCTTTGGCCAAACAAGCTAAAAATTAAAAGGATTCAGAGCAGCAGATCATCAGATAGTACCACTGTGTCAGACACATACTGATCACCCATACATCCATTTATCCTTGGGGTCACAGGGGGGCAGGCGGGGGCTATCATAGGGCAAAAGGCAGGGTACGCCCTGGACAGGTCACCAGCCTGTCACAGGGCTAACACACACACACACAGAGAGCCAGACAACCATTCACGCTCACATTCACACCTATGGGCAATTTAGAATCACCAATTATCCTAACCCTGGATACTCTGGAGAAAACCCACAGGGGAGAACATGCAAAATCCACACAGAGGCCTGATGGTGGACTCAAACACAGCAAGGACCTTCTTGCTGTGAGGCAGCAGTGCTAACCATCGCGCCACTCTGCTGCCCTCATCACCCACATCAGAATTCCCTCTGAAAGAGAAATCTGCAACTTCTTATGCAACTTGGTGCACTGCTGTGAAAATCAGCCAACGGTGACATGCTGGCTGACACACATGAAAAGGTCAATCCTGGCCTGATCGTCATTCGCTGCATCAGACAAGTTGCAGCCTGCGATCGCGGTGCTGTTGTTGACTCTCAGAGCCTGCTTTTCATCTCAGTAAATAGGCCGGGGGTTGTAGAGACGATGGTAAAAGAAGAGTAACCACAACACAGATGGCACCCTTCACATGCAGAAGCCAGTCATCAATGCGTGTGTGGCTGACAGCACTGCTATGCAGCTTCATTTTAAGATCCTCTGAAGCTCGATGTCACAGCTTGGATATAAGGTTGGGCCTTTGTACAGAGGGACATTTAATGCCAGAGCTAGCAGGTAGGAAATGAAGTGTCCCCAACTGAACTTGAAGCAAGTTGCAGGATCTGCACCTTGAAGCTCCCTCATAACTCCCTGATAGAGGTTAGTTGTATTTGCTTAAGGTGTTTAATGACTTTTTTAAAACTCGGTAAAACAGCAGGAGCCTACCTGAGCTGAGAGGAGGGACGTCGTCCGTGCTGGAGAAGTCCAGTGTGGCTCCTGCGATGTCCACCATCTCATCATCATCATCTTCGCTGGGATGATGGAGGCCGTCGAAGCTCCCGGAGCAGTACCCGGGGTTTTCCATCCCTTCAGAGCCTGTTAAGATCACAGCAAAGGGAAAGGGAAGAGAGAGTGGGGTTTAACTTATACTAGCTCCGCGGTGGATATCCGCTTTCCAGCTTTCGTTACCTCGCTCTCTGTCGGGTGCATATTTCCCACGTAAGCTCGTCCAAAAGTTAGACATAGTAGCGCACAGGTCATAGAAGAAACTGTTTTTATCCAATAAATTCTGGGTTGTGTTGAGGAACAGGCGCGCACATAGCAGCTGCTCCTCTCACCCGCTTCATAATATCAGCAGGAACAGCAATGACAGCACATCTCTGGTTAAAGGGAAGTTTTCGCAACCATTTCCGCTCTTTTTTTTTTTTAACTTCTATTTCTGTTGTACCTCTGCGGCTTCAAGGCTAAATGCCACTAGAGCAGGCGCCTCACAGCGGAAAACACATCGCGGTCTACAGAGAGCAGATTAGCCTCTTTTCTGGCGACGAGGACCGAGTTGTCAAACAAGCCGACCACATCAAACTGTTCGGCCAACTTTCATCGGTGCTGCCGCTTCTAACCGAGGTCTGCTTCGCGCCTTGCTTTATGAATGAATAAATAAATAAATGAGAGAAAAGGGCAAGTGAAGCCGTACTTTACCTGTGAGGGGCGAAAGCAGCCGTGCAGCTCACTGAAGAAGAAGTCTTGTGACTCGGATTATTTGCCCCGCCACCGCCGTCGTCTTCTGCTGGAGCTGCTTATGTCAACAGTATCCTGTGCAAACTTAACTGAGAAAGCCCTGCGTCATCCCCCAAAACCGAGGGTTTATAATCCAGTATGTCCACCGGAGAAGGTCTCAGCAGACTATTACCCTGCACCAATATTGCTAAAATGCAGTAAAATTAACTGTCGGTATTTGTCGTTTTTGCCACTTCAAGCGCAGACGCAAAGCTATCGTCAAGTAACCGAAAATTAGCCACGACTACCTTTTAGTCCTTTAACGAAAAAGTCTCGTATAAACTCAATGGTGCTCTTGCAGTGCGACACATTTTACGATTATACAATTAAACACATATTTACTGAAAAATTAAATATATACATTTTACAACTTTATTGTTTTTACCGGGCGATAAAGCTTTGGTTTTAGTTTTGATTTGGTTTTATTTTGAAACTTGAAGGGGAGAGTTTCCGGTTTAAGGGCCTGTCTCAGCTGACTTGACGCCAGCGTCTTCTTCGCCAGGACAGCAAGTCAAGTGAAGAGCTGTCGTTCGTCCAATTGGGTTAGTGGACCAGTTCGACTACTCGGTTATCAATATGTAAACGTATTAAGCGTAATATTTAGGCTTTAAGACACTTCAAACTGCAATTTTCATATTAAAAATCCACCTGTAAACCCATAAATACAACTGGGTTCATATATATATATATATATATATATATATATATATATATATATATATATATATATCTAGGGGGGACTACAGAAATAGATACAATACTAGGGGTTTTTTTTTAACAAAATGTGAGGTGATACCATGAAAAAACTAAATTAAAGAGATTGAATTCTTAGAATAATTCTTAGAAGAAACTTACAAATTTACAAGAAAAAGTTTTGAATATGGGGGGTAAGCAATAAAAAAGCTTTCTGAGATTTAAGCAAAAGCTACCATCTCATCAAAATAAGCTTGCTGTTTTCTTTTGAATGCGACCACTTCAAGGAAGTCATGCCCCTTTAAAATCTGTATTCTTAGGCCTAAATACAGCTGCAACGTATACTTTGATTACACTCCAAGTAAGTTCAGTTCAGGTTTATTTATATGGCACCGATTCACAACAACAATCACAGAGGAGTTTTATACTGTAAGGTAAAGACCATCCCACAATAATCCAATGGCTCCCACGAGTGAGTGCTTTGTGACAGTAGGAAGGAAGAACTCCCTTTTAACAGGGAGAAACCTCTGGCAGAACCAGGCTCAGGGAGGGGCAGCCATCTGCTGTGACTGATTGGAGGATGGAGTGAAAGAGAAGGGAAACAAAAGAAGCATCTGATGAGATGGAGCCAACCTTTAGTATTAAAGGTGGTTTGAGAGTCAGATATTTGGGTCACATGACCAGCAATTATCTCTGTGAAGAAGAAGGTGTGTAGCACCAGTTTCACATGTATGTAAACCTTTGTGCCCAAAGCAAAAAAAGAAGTGTGAATTTTGAGCCAAAACTTGAACTCTCACCTGTATTCATCCTCTTTTTCTTCTCCTTTAGGGGCTACCCCAGCAGATCATCTGTCTCCATCTCACCCTATTCCTAGAATCCTTCTCTGCTACACCAACCCTCTGTATGCTCTGCTTCACTCCATCCATGAATCGTCTCTGTGGTCTTCCTCTTTTCCTCCTTCCTGGCAGCAACATCCTTTGTTCAGTATATCCACTATCACGCCTCTGCACATTTCCAAACCCTCTCTGACTCTGTCTAACTTAGCTATCAATTAAAAGAAAAAAACCAAAAACCAAAAAACATCAATCTGGACAACTGCTGGCATCCCCGGTCCAGCCGAAGCCATAAGAGAGACAGCTTTTGCACTAGTTTCTCCCGACACATTCATTTCTTTTGTCTCCACACAAGAACGTGATCAGTGTTACCTCCTCATAAATGCGATCATCCTCACTGTCAGTCCGGGCCTTAGATGTGGACCAACAGAATGCATTCAAACTTCTATTCTGTGCAGTGGGAAAATAAGTCACCATTTCTCTGTGGCATTTTTAAAATAATCAGAGGGCTCCACCATGTGGTCATCAGAAGAAATTACCAGAGCCTTCGTGAGGAGGTCTTTTTCACCACTTTTGAAGCACACCATTACAGACTTTGGTCTTAACCTGTTGTAAGTTTTGGAGCTTTGATTAGCAACAAAACTTCCCTCGATGTCACATTTTTCTCTGCACTCCTCCCACTTGTTGGCCTCCTTTTTCTCCACTCCATCCCACAGCTCTTCACGGGCTAACATAAACACAGGGGTCTGTTTCTTTTCACTTTCTTTCTTTCTTTTAAGGAAACTCGTTAATTTGATTTTGTTGTTGTTGCTAAAATGACTTTGAGTTATTTAAGTCATTCTTTCCTTCTCATTTAAATCTTCTTTCACAATCATGTTGTGTGCTTGCTTTCCTAACTTACTTAAAGGGTGTTTAAAAAAAGAAAAGAAAAAAGAAAAGAAGCCTTAAAATGTTAAAGAAAAAAAAACATCTGGAGATGTGTCACCATTGTTATCGATGTGTTTCATGAGTCTTTATAGTGGAAGGAGACAACTGTGTTTTACGTGGTTAGGCTCAGAGGGGGTTACCGGTTAATGACTGGTGGAAATAAGAAAGAAAACAGCTGTAAAAGTTAAAAGTCTGCATTTATGAGGAAGTGAGGGAGTGCATTCTTCTGCCTGAGCCAAGCCAAAGATCTGAGGACCGATAGGAAGGCGAGGACATAAGGACACGATTGTGCAGTAATTACCTCAAAGTAATTTTTAACACTCATATGTTCTGGGACCGTCCACAGATACACACATTCTGGATAAATAAAGGAGGGACTGGAAAAAATTCTATTAATGGACCTTCCAGTTAATGGCCTGACCACCTGTTTACCACAGAGCAATGTTATATTACATACTCTGTTAATGATTGCAAGGAAGATGATTACTATTAATTGGAGCCCTTTACTATTAAATGATCCCCCCACCCCCACCCCCCACCCGCTGCCCGCAGGTTAACGATTTGCTGCAGGATTCATCTGTTGTCCTTTTTTCTTATGTTCTTTATAGATTTTTATTTTATAACCACTTGATAATTTCTCTGGTTCGGGTGGCATAGGGATAATTTCCTGTGGAATAAAAGTCATATGGCCCATGAAACACCCCTTTTCAGATTATTTAGATGCTGCCAACACCACCCCCTTTAGTGTGAAAACACAGGGGAAACCCTGGGTTAACTTAACAAGCTGATAACCAGCTTTGTGTGGCCATTTATCCTGATTGGTAAATGAATCCACATGCCCGGCCATGTTGAAATGGCAGGGCCCAGTTCACTTATCTCAATGTGGAACCTTCCTAAGCAAAATGGGCTATTGGAATGCACCCAAACACGCACCTGACAGTAAAATAAACATTTTAATTCAAGTTAATTATTTTATCATTGATCAAATGTATCATTTGTTGCGTTCTCATAAATGTAGGTCAGCAGATCAAAGTGAATCTGACTGACTGAACAGGTTTTCTTGGTGTTCTGTGTTCTAGATGCTGCAGTTTCCACAGTGTGAAACAGATCAGCAGATTGGAATTTGGCATAACAACATTTTATAAAGTAATACATGCTCATTCTTGTGACACTGCGACACACAGTTTGCGCTTCATTCAGTGGATTTAGTAAGGTACGGCTTAACAAGCTGCGTGTATAACGTGTTTTCTCCCAGCAGCTGATCTATATTACACTCAAAACATGATAAAAGAATCTGTGAAACTGTAGTACGTCCAGCTGATTTGAAACTGACACCCTGAACAGTTTAAGATTTTATTCTCTCGGCTGCAGACTTGCTGCGGTTTAAGGTTTGAGAGTACAGATATGAATAAAAACAAAAACTAATTCTACATAAAACTCTGTATGTAGATTGTAGCAGTATGTAGCATGTAGTCTACATGCAGAATTGATATGAGGTCAGGAAGTACAGTGTGGTGGTCCTATTTTAGGATCATATTTTAATGCTTATAGAACAATAAAATTGCTGTGAAATCATTTGCTGCCAACAGAGGAAGAGACAAAAATTAATTAAGCAAACTCAAGAAATAAAGTTGCCTCTAAGAATCTATATTTATGACTGATGCTCATCAGACAAACACAAAGGGTGCGTTCCAAAAGTCCCTCCTATCTCCTTTTCCTTACCTCCTTTCTTCGATGACTAGTGTAAGGGGGGCAGCACAGTGACACAGTGGTTAGCACTGGGTTCAAATCCACCTTGGCCCGGGTTTTTCTGAGTCGAGTTTGCATGTTCTCCCCGTGTCTGCGTGGGTTTTCTCCGGGTACTCCGGTTTCCTCCCACAGTCCAAACACATCCAGTTATTGGGGTTAGGATGCAAGTTTCAGGGGGGATTTCTATGAAAGTGCTGAGGTCAGTGATTTACATTCTTTCTTGGTGCATGTGATGGTCCATCGACAAAAATGGCATCCGCATCATGATGTGCACAGTGTGCACATTACAACGCTAAATATGAGCCGAGGCTTTTTGAGCAACTTTCTGCTTTGACATGCTTATTGTGTCTGTTCTTCAGTAAACGTGCTCATCTTTGCCAGGATGACTAATAAGCACTGAATAAGTCAGTCATTCTGGAGATGTGCAAATGAAGCTCTGTTAGCGCCTCACACCATGAAGTAGCTGTTTGCGTGCAAAATTGTTGGTTTCCATTCAGCGCTTGTTGTATGAACTAACATGGTAACAATGAAGTAGCCTCAAAGCTCCGAGCGCTCCCAGCCTTCTGGGCACAGCTGGTCATTCCAGCTGTGCTCCCAGCCTTCTGGGCACAGCTGGTCATTCCAGCTGTGCTCCCAGCCTTCTGGGCACAGCTGGTCATTCCAGATGTTTGTCAGAGGTGTGTTTGGCAGCAGATGGGATGAGCTGACAGCTTACATTAATTTGCCAATTTCATTGGTATGCAATCAAATACCAATGACTCATCTGTAAACTTATGTTATGATCTTGAACAATAATCTTGGGGTGGCTGTGTCTCAGCACGTTACTGATCGAGAAGGTTGGTGGTTCGATCCCTGCAGGTTGTTTATCAAAGTATCTCTGGCCAAGATACTGAACCTCATGTTGTTCCCAGTGTTTTCATTGGAGTATCAGTATATGTGTGATCTTCAGCCAGAAAGCACTTAGACCAGGAAAACAGTGCTTATATTAATGGGTGAATGAGACATGATGTATAAACACTTTGAGTGCTCACATACAAAAGCACTATATAAGAACCACGTGTGTCTCATCCATCAGTCCATTTGAAAAAGTATCATCAATCAGAATTTCTTTGTGAGTGACTACACAAAAACCTTAGCATCCATTGTATGCAGTCAGTAAAAAGGAAGCATCCAAACAAGCCTGGTGGGTCACTCTAAGTTTCTCTCCCTCTTTCTCATCTGTATTCTTCTGCAGTATTTAAGCTGGACCTCTCCTTGTCAATCTTCTCCACATTGTTATGCTACCCAGTCGATAGTGTCACTCAGGCCACTTCTGTTATCACTGAGATTTTCTGCAAGTTCACTTACCAGCTATCCCCCCCCCATTAATGGCAGATACCCACTGAATCAAATCTGTGGGAAAACCCAGATTGTAATAAGTAGGAAAAGATTTATAAGGGCCATGTTACTGCTGAATCAAGTTGTTTTCCAGGAACCTCAAAGTGTTACTAATACAAAAATCAGGAGTCGAAGCACGTGATGACTCATACAATGTTCAAAACAATCAAAATTCAAGCAGAAATTGTAAGATGTCACAGACTGTCCTCACAACTTGAAGAAAAATAATTTATATTAAAAAAATACAAAAAATAACATTTTTTGAATGACCTAATGTTTTGTCAGATATTTAAATTTAAACTCAGAGCCAGTTCATCACCCCTGAACACAAACTTCCTAACAGCTACACTGAACATTTTCAGATGTTTATAGATTTTTGGGCAGTTCATCAAGCATAAGCAGCAAATTACTACTACTACTAATAATGATAATATTAATAATGATAATAAAAGGATCAGATCTGGTTACAGTCTGTTAGAGGAGCTGTATGGGGAATCTGGTTTCACCTTCTACACAACATTTCTGTAAATAGATTCATCACTGCACTCGAGAAAAACACAAAGACCAACGAGTCTGACTGGATGCTTTGTGCTCTGATGACTGCCAGGTAAAGGTGCAGCCAAGCGTTAGCTTTACATATTTAAAGTCTGAGACCATGTGAAGGAGGTATATCAAAAATGGCTCTCCGACAGCTTGTGTGCTGCTTCGCTGCGCTGATCATTTTCTTATGCAAAGGTGAGAAAAAGATTTTGACTTTTCTTCAAATATTTTCTCATTACTGAAGTTATATCAGGGGTGGAAGAAGGACAGGATTAATTAGAGGCACAGACATTGATTACTCTAAATAAAAGGTTCCACCTGGATACGGGCAAAGGGCCCTTTAACCTTAGTGTCATAAATATCAACTATTATTATGTAATCAAAGCAGTTTAGTCAAAGTCACTGGATTCCTTCATGTTTGCAGTGATACACACTTCTTTATTTGATAACATTTTCTGCTCTATTCAGTCATTACAGACATTTCATGGTATTTTTTGCTGTGTTAAAAAGAGAGTAACTGCGCATATGATCATTTATTATCATATATCGGAGTTACTGATGTTACCCTCATTTTTTTTTTTTTTTTTTGTGAGAAGAATTGTGAATTATTTGATCAGATAAACCAAGGTTAGAGTTTTAAAAGTAACAACATCAGTTTGTTTTGGCAAAGCTGCAGATTTTTTGTTTCGTCCTGTTTGAAATGTTAAATTATTGAAATTAGATCCAAAGATTAACGGGCTGAATTTTGACCAAAATAAATATCTGACCTTTTCTTCTCCAACAAGATGTTCTGTTTAGTATGTGAGCAGCTCTTGGAATTGGGAAAATAAATCACATATTTGTTTTTCACTAATGTGTGTCATCACCTGCACTGAGCTGGTTCAGCATGTTTGTCTCATTGTTTTCTCATTTCCAGGTTCAGAGCAGCTCAGTAAGTATCCAAATCCATTTTTACAAGTTTCCTTCTGTCAGCTGCACAATAATTAGAGGAAACACAAAATACTATCAACATTTGTTTCACTGACTCCTGTTTTTCTTTATACTGTGGAATTATCTTGTACTGCATCATTTTCCAGTTTCCCATTTTGCTCATGCAGATGGGGGGGGCAGTGGGAAAATTCTCATGTTCATGTCACAGTCTCATGTTCAGCTGGTTTGAGTCGATACATCTTAAAATAACATCCACACAAACGCCAGGGCTCAAGATTTCCCAGCAGAGCTTTGCTTCATATCAAGGTTATCAGTCACCTGTGAGTGGTTTTAATGTTTTGGCTGATTAGTGAACTCACTGTTTGCCTTGTCATCTCTCTTCTTTTGTCAGCATGTGGCAGGGCTCTGACAAACACCAGAATCATAGGAGGTCAAGATGCAACATCAGGAAGTTGGCCCTGGTACGCTGTCTTAAACAATTTAATTGGAGGGACTCTGATCACTGACCAGTGGGTTCTGACCGCTGCATCCACTGCACCACCGTGAGTCACTGCTGTGGGTTTATACTTGATGATGATGAGGAGCTCTAACATTCATGTGTAGTGCATGCCTATTAAAGATAATTTTTTAATATTTCCTCACAAACAGCTGTTGATCAAAGTGTTGCAGCCAGATGGACAAAATACATAAAACAGTGACACAGATTTAAACAAACAATGAAAGTAAAGCAGGACAGATAAGAAGTGATCAGAACTGAGTCTGGTTTAAAGACAAAGGATAAAAGTGGGTTTTCAGACGGGTTATGAACGTGTCTAATGTTTGGAGGTCCTGATATGAAGGAGCAGTTTGGTTTACAGTTCAGGAGCAGCCATTGCAAAGACCTGATCTCCACTGTGTTGTAATCTGGACCTTGGGACAGCTACTGTAGGAACATCCCCTCAGCAGATCTCAGTGATCTAGTGGGATCGTTCAAAGGTCAAAGATCAGAGAGGTAAGAAGGTGCCAAACCACGCAGTGCCTCAAAAACAAACAATAAATTCCTAACATCTATTTTAAAACTGACTGGCAGCCAGTTATGGAAGGAATTATGGGTGATACGTGGTCTTGCCACACTGCACTTTTTTGGACTAGCTGCACTAAGCAACAACAAACTGACATTTTGTGGTCACAGGATCATGCGCGCAGTGCGTGCAACCCCGATGGTTCGCTCGTTCAGTTAATCAGAGTGCAAGCCTGGGGATGCTGTCACTGCGGGCGGTGTGTGGCCCGAAGGGCAGAACAGCAAACAGAAGTGGGAAGTGTATGGGAGATGTGAGCGGTGTTAAGTGTTAACTCTCCGGATTACGAGTGTGCGTTCAGATACCAGTGAGTATATTGTTGTTGCCTGTGCACAGTGGTCAGAGGGATTTTAAGCAATTCTTCTTGCAGGACAGTGGCCAGGTCATGACATGATGCTGGTGGAGGAAAACGTTTCCTGACTCGCTCCTCCAAAACACCCCAAAGTGGCTCAATAATATTTAGATCTGGTGACTGTGCAGGCCATGGGAGATGTTGAACTTCACTTTCATGTTCATCAAACCAATCTTTCACCAGTCTTGCTGTGTGTATTGGTGCATTGTCATCCTGATACACGGCACCACCTTCAGGATACAATGTTTGTGTCATGGTCCTGGGCCTGTGGCCCAGTGTTTTCTGTTTTGTTTCCTGGTTTCCCTGGTCCCTGATGTTTCTGCGTGTTCCTGGTCCTGTCCCTTCCTGTTTTATTTTGATAGTCCTGTGTTCCCCATGTCTCGTGTTTGACTTTGCTTCCCCCTGTTGTTTTCCTGATTTGCTTCACCTGTGTTCCCCAGCTGTTTTCTCTTGCCCCGATTGCCCTCATGTATTCTTAAGCCCTCAGTTTTCTTCCATTCCTTGTCGTGTCATTTCGTGGTTATCCCCAGTTGTGTTCCTCCGTCGTGGTTGCTCCCTGCTGTAGTTCCTGTGTGGTTTTTGTTCCCGTTATTAAACCCCCCGCTCCTGGAGCTCTGCTTTTCGGGTCCTGCCTCCTCCCTCCCGCACCGCACCTCTCAGCACATGACCGTTTGAACCATTGGATGCACATGGTCCTCCAGAATGGTTCGGTAGTCCTTGGCAGTGACGTGCCCATCTAGCACAAGTATTGGGCCAAGGGAATGCCATGATATGGCAGCCCAAACCATCACTGATCCACCCCGATGCTTCACTCTGGGCATGCAACAGTCTGGGTGGTACACTTCTTTGGGGCTTCTCCACACTGTAACTTTCCCGGATGTGGGGGAAACAGTAAAGGTGGACTCATCAGAGAACAATACATGTTTCACATTGTCCACAGCCCAAGATTTGTGCTCCTTGCACCATTGAAACCAACATTTGGCATTGGCACGAGCGACCAAAGGTTTGGCTATAGCAGCCCGGCCGTGTATATTGACCCTGTGGAGCTCCCGATGGACAGTTTTGGTGGAAACAGGAGAGCTGAGGTGCACATTTAATTCTGCTGTGATTTGGGCAGCTGTGGTTTGATGTTTTTTGGATACAATCCGGGTTAGCACCCGAACATCCCTTTCAGACAGCTTCCTCCTGTGTCCACAGTTAATCCTGTTGGATGTGGTTCCTCCTTCTTGGTGGTATGCTGACATTACCCTGGATACCGTGGCTCTTGATACATCACAAAGACTTGCTGTCTCGGTCACAGATGTGCCAGCAAGATGTGCACCAACAATTTGTCCTCTTTTGAACTCTGATATGTCACCCATAATGTTGTGTGCATTGCAATATTTTGAGAAAAACTGTGCTCTTACCCTGCTAATTGAACCTTCACACTCTGCTCTTACTGGTGCAATGTGCAATTAATGATGATTGGCCACCAGGCTGGTCCAATTTAGCCATGAAACCTCCCACACTAAAATGACAGGTGTTTCAGTTTCATTGTCCAACCCCTGTATGTCTGTGAGCATATCGAGAAACGGTGCTGCTGAGCGGCCGCAGAAGGAACGCTACTGCATATTCTAGCCATTAATGTCTGCTAGCTGCAGTATGTATGTTGTTTGAACAGTATTATAAGTACAGTTTTCCCGAGAGGAAACATGGTTAGTAGTAATGTGGCGACAGTAAATGCCTTGCGTGTACGATCTAATGTCTGAAACGGTGTCATATGCTGTGCACGCTAGTGCAATTCTTCCTGCTAACCACAGGACTAGTTGCTGTTGGCCTTGTATTAATAACTGTGAGTGTTCTAGTAGCTTGTAGCCCTTTGTAGTTGTTTACTAATGTGAATATTGTTAGTAGGTATATTGAAATTCTTTCTGTATCTGTTTATCTTTCAGAACCACACCCAAAACCAAACATACACACACACCCACACACAAACCCAAACATATATACACACATACACACATACACCCACACACCCTGGATACCTCTGTATATTATCATGTGCTATCCTAAATAAACCACTTATCGGACTAGACATCCTCTCAAGCATTTCTAATTGAATGCACCACAGTGACTTCTACCCAATCCTTACCAGGAGATTAACCAGCCTCCAGAACATCCAGGTTTGTTTTCTCTTGGAGCCATTCAGGGGTTGACTTGTTGGTTTGCACTCTTGGAGTGGTTTGGTAGTTTTGGCCACTCCTGGGGAGATTCACCCTGTGTGGATAACGACTCTCACTGTGGATCACTGAAGCCTTAGAAATGGCTCTGTAACCTCTTCCAGACTGATAGATGTCAGTGAGTTTGTTTATCAGCTGTTTCTTTAGATTGTAGCATGAACTGGTTTCTTTCTGAGATCTTTTAGTTTCACTTTGTCACTTAAACAGGTTTTGTTTAAGTGATTTCTTGGTTCAGCAGGTTTGGCAGTAATCAGGCCTGGGTGTGATCAGTGGATTTAACTCAGGTTTCCAAAAATATGGATAATTCATCATCAAACAAGGGGGAAATTACATTTTCACACAGAGCAGGGTAGGTTAGGATATGTGAGTGTCAAATATGCAAAGAACTAAGGAAGAGAGCAAATAGTTTTTCACAGTAAATGTCTGTCGTCTAAATCCTACACACTATAAATCTTGTGTGAAAGGTTCAGGTTACTTTATTTGTACCTGGAGGTAGATTTGGTCTGTAATCATGAGTCCTCCATCCTCACATGTGCACTCTCAGTACAGACACAACAGAAACACAAACAGAAAAAATAATAAATTTGAGCACAAACCCACAAACTAACAAAGCTGTGATTTGATCATCTGTGCAAGGAAGAAATCTGGATTATCACAAGTTCTTAAAAGTTCCTGCTTTGAAAAATAATCTTTCCTCTTCAGTCTCTTTCTCCATCGCTGAGTGTCGCATGTTAACATTTTTCTCTCTCCGTGGGAAATCCTCCAGCTGTGCATTTACCTGCCAGAACACAGTGCACGACAATCCTCACACAAACGGTCTGCTTCTTACTCAGCAACTATCTCCGTGCAGTCAACTGGAAGCAACTGCAGCACACGAGACGTAGAAGTAGAAAGGAAACTCATGATGCTGACTGCTTTGCACTGTGATAATCATCAACATGAGACACAATAAAAATATCCTGTGTGTGTGTGTCTCAAAGTGTCAGCAGTTTTGTCTATCTGGGCCACTACAGCAGTTCAGGTTTAAACCCAAATGAAGTGAATCGAACAGTGGGAAACATCACCTGCCATCCTAACTTCACCAGCGCGACATTTGAGAACAACATCTGTCTTCTGCAGCTGTCGGCTCCTGTGACTTTCACAGACTACATTCAGCCCATCTGCTTAGCCTCAGAAAACAGCACCATCAACAACGACACCATCAGCTGGGCCATCGGATTCGGTTTGGTTAATAATAATGGTAAGTTATAAAATATTAATTTTCTTTTACAGTGTTGTGTTGGAATCCTTAGAAAGTCCTGATCTTTGAATTCTCTCCTATTAGGCGCTTTGAGTCCTCCCACTGTCCTGCAGGAGGTGAATTTACCAATTGTGGGAAACAGTGAGTGCCATCAGTTCTATCCAAGCCCCAGTTTGGACTCCGCCATTAACAACGGCATCTGTGCCGGAGCTGGAGGGAAGACTCCATGTGCGGTGACCACAGCTTTTATTTGTTATCTCTTGTTGACTGCCACAGTGATAATCTGTCACTTTTAGTCACACTTTAGTTTTTTCATTTTGCTCTAGTCGTCCACAAATATTAATATTCTAGCTCCTCTGCTCTCATGTTTTGTCATTTTTTTGACACAGTTATTCCATGAAACTAATTCCTCTAAAAGAATTTTCTGTGGCATCAGGTTAATGAAAGGATTGAGCTCCCTGCTGCAACAGATCAACCTGCTAAAATGCTTGGTAAATGGGGCTTTGTGTAATCAGGCCTTTGGTCAAGCAGTTGGTCAGACAGGTTCAACACATTAACGCACCCTCATCACACCATCACTACTAACCTCTATTTAGAAGGAAGAAAGCAAAAGTCCATAATCCAAATAACAAGAGGCAGAAAACAACATCCAAACACCCACATGGGGACAAAACTCACAGGGTTTGATCAGACCCCATATGATATGACCCTTTAAAGTTTACCCACAATACACTTTTTCCAAGTTTTCAGCTGCTGCGAGGCTCCTGTCTTCTAAGAAGTCCCACCTCACACTGCTGCTGAGCACTGTCTCTTCATTATCTTCACTTTAAGATCCTGGTTTTGACTTTCAGAGCTCTGCATGGAGAATCGTAAGTAGAACGAGAAACGTAAGTAGAATAAATTTTTACTTACATTACTCTACATCACGGACATTAAATCAATGCAGTGTAGCTCCTGAAACATACGTCACGATCCTGAAGCTCAGTTATAGAAGAATATTGCATTCAAATCAAACCATCTCCTTTGACCACCTTCTGTTTTATTCAGTTGATTTCTTATTCTCTAGCCTCTTAGTGTTTGGTCTTTATACCCCTGACACTGATATATTTTAATGAGCCCTGCTTTTAGAGCTACATTCAATGATTTAAGTAGAACTTCAGTATCAATGACACAGGCACTCACTTCCCTTCAGGCAATCTCCCCAGATCCCGCAGAGCTGCTGAATGACTCCACTCATCATCCGTCAGCCTCCATTCACCCCGGGCTGTATTTACTTAACCGTACAACCACATTTGAACATCAGCCCTCCCCCCGAGAGGGGAACACATTTCAGGACCGGACACTGAACTGACACGAAGAGATCGTTCACCCACGAGGGCATAAATCACAGCAGGAGACGTGAAGCTGGTTTAAAATATCATTATTATTATTTATGGTACTTTTTTTCCTCACAAGTGTTTTTGCAGTTATAAAACAGGCCGCTTCAGTAATGCATTTTACAAAAAGACACGAACAGAAGAAATTTTCTCTTTCTCAGGTCTAACAAGCAACTTTTTGCCCCTTTCCTTTCAAAACGTTACATTTCCAGTCAATTTATAGTACAGGAATACATTTAATATATGTACAAAACACAGGATTAACAAGTATAGTTGGACATCTTAAGTTCAGGGGTGTTTTGAATTAAAACAAAAGGAATCCCCTGAAACCAAAGTGAATATAACCAAGTTTGAAACTCTAAATAAAATTTAGGTTGCTTGTAACCAGGCATAGGATGCGCACTTCTAGTTTTATATTTGATTTATTCAGACAGGCGGGGCTGGACTCAAACACGTCCTTAAACACATCTTTTCCGAGGTTTAGGACAGTGGATAAAGGTTGGGAAACTTTGGCAAGAACTCACAAATCACAAGACAGAAGTTGGTTAAATGAAGCGCCGTAGCAACAATCAGTTAACTAGGATAAAAGGAATGTGTCCTTCTGTTTGAACTCCCTGTTTCTGGAAAGCCAAGTTCTCTCTGTTTTGTCAGTGTATAAACTACAAGCTTCAATTTTTAAAGGACTTGTTTGAAATGTCAGCGAACACTTATTTGCTCTCTAGATAAAAATGAGCTGAGAAAGCTCATACCACTCCCATACGAATAAACTTCCAAGAGCCTGTTAGCTTATCTTAGCAGAAAGGCTTGAAACAATTGAACTATGTAGTTTGTTTAATCTGTACTGGCTGTAAAAACAAAGCTAAAACAAGTAAATTGTGAATAGGTAGAATTTCACTTTTGTAATATTGTTGCTTTTAGAATTTTTAACTGTGCTTCAAAGCTCAATATTTAACACATTGTACCTAGTTTATTTAATCCATACCACAGAGATTGACACAGCTACCATGATGTCATCATCCATTGGTTTTAGAGATGCTGCAATTGCGTTTTCCTTGGCTGATTCTCTAAGTTTTCTCTAAGTGCCACCTCATTGGTTTACGAAGTCCTGTTTCTCAGTTAATAAAAATCAAAGATGGAGGGTGGGTCTGGTGACTAAGAATATCGGCTTATGACTTATCAATCACAAGTCAAGCCAATAAGCATATTGCTAAGAATTACACAATGGACTTAATTTTTTATTCAACATGACCCAAAAGGAGTGATTGAACCCATGAACTCAGCAGAAAAGTGCTTACAGGGGTCAAATCAGCCGTTTTCCCAGAGACTTCTTAAAGATTAGAATTTTTTTTTGGATCAGCAGCTGTCGCCATCTGGTGGCCTTTGGATAAAATGCAGGTTCAAGGCACTCATCGCATTGGCCGGAAGCTACATCCGTGTTTTGTACTAAGAGTAAAAGCATAAAAACAAGCTAGTTACCGATTTAGCTCCATCACAAGTTTGCCTCATTAATATCAACAGTTACTGACTTTTGAGATCTTACAATTTAAATTTCCAATTAACTTTAACTTTTACTATCTTATTTACTGTATCCAGTTAATTTAATCCAAACTGAGAAAAAACATAAAAACAAGCTAATACTAATATAAATAATTGTAAACCACCAGCCTTTTTACCGTTTAACACATTAACATCTGGATTAGTTTGCAATTTTAATACTTTTATAATCATCTTTACTTTAAAGTTACTAATTAGAGTACTGGGTATCATTTAATTTATGATTAAATTGTTTAATTTATGGTTATATTTTTATGGTGAATTTAAAAGGTTAGACAAAATCAAAACAAGCTATCCAAAGCAACTAGGCATCAAGTCTTAAGTAGCCAAGCCTTTACACTTTTGTTCTTCTATCATTTACAGTATTTACCTTCTGTAACATTACTCCTTTTATAATTTTAATATTTACTTTAAGCCTCACCAATTAGCACATCAGATCTTGTTTGAAACAAACTAGCTAAAAACAACAAGCCACTAAATCCTAAATAGGAAGGTGTTCGTTCCATTAGCGTCATTAGATGGACCTTTAAGGTACTCTTGTTTTCACACTTTTAATCCCTTGTTTATGGATTAAATAAACACAATATAATATGTTAATTATTTCATTTTGCTGACAGAATAAGATAGACTTAAGCTTTCCATTTTCACTAAGCTAAGCTAAGCTAACCGGCTGCTAGGTGTAACCATACACATTTACTGATGGGACACGGCCATGCCATCAGTCTTCTTGGCAAAAAAGCCAAAATTTAAACAGCATCTGGGACTTGATGATTCGTGGCAAAAATAGCTGATTTAAATTAAAAAAAAAAAAAAAACATTTTGAAAACTTTATAGTTGCTGGACCAAGCTTATTGGATAGAGAAAAAAAGGGAAAATAAACTCTAATCGGGCACAAACCAAACGCTCCTCTGGATTCATCCACTGTCAACATATAAAGCAAACTTAAACTCCTCCTGATCGTCTCGCTCATCTTTTACAACCAATTCCAGTCATTTCAAATATCAAAATCACTATATACACACCGTAGACACTATAAACACGAACAGAACGTCTGTACATAACGGTTCACTCTGCGGCAGTATAATAAGTCAGCGAAGTGTCAAACTCCACACAGTAATACGTGTTTACAGCCACAGACATTACAGTAAAGGGAATACAAAGTGATATGACCATACGATGCTTAGATAATACAGTATGTGTGTCGCTGTAGGCAGTAGAAATTACATGTTTAGCTGTTAATAATGCTGCAAATGGCATTTCACAACATTGGCTTTAGTGTGGTTAACGTAAGCACCAAAAAAAAAAATCCTCCTCTGATTCGCTGAACCAGGAGCTTTAAATACATAAAAACAACAACAACAAAGTGAGCAGCGTCTTAGTGACACATTCATTGAGCAAAAATGTCTTTGGCAACGTGGTGCGATGCTGGTTAGAGGACAATAAATGTTACAGTACAGGCCTCACATCGGGAAGCAGAGGGTATAACGTTTTCTGACGTGTTTGTTTGGTTCAGAAGTCGCTCGCTGTGAACCCTTGTTACGCTCGTCTCCAGCTCACAAACAGCCCCACACCCCCACAAACAGTGAACATGCCCTCTGCTCTGATATGTTTTTGGCACACCTTCAGATTTATCCATCCACTGCAGCCTATTAATGACCATAACAGACTTTTTTCAGCCCCGGAGGTGCAAGTCAGCCTCGTCTTTTTCTATTTTGGCACCTTGGACTCGTGCCTCCTTTTTTGGTCTCTCTTATTGAGATCCATTCTTTCCCACCCACCTAAAATCTTGCAGGGCGCTGATTCAGCCGTTTGTTTCGGACCTGAAACCTCTGCATGCAGGTCTGCTAATCCTTTAATGGAGCAGTTTGGGGTGCTAAATGTGAAGCTCCATAAGGACTTCAGTCTCATACATAAAACAGGACAAAATCTGTGAGGCAGTGAGTTTTAGAGGTGCTAATAGGACAATTTTGCCACCTGCGGATGGAGCCGGTCCCGTTACTTCCAGTCAAAGTGAACCAGCTCCTAGCAGTTCGCATTTAGTGTCATAAACAATTTTCAAGAAAGTGAAGATGCTTATTTCCCAGTGTGCAAGGAGTTTTTGCAAACTTGCAGCAACCTGCAGCAACCTGCAGGAAGGGAAACAAAGAGAGGGGAGCGTCTTTCAAAATAAGAGCACAGGGATTATTCACTACTAAATAGAATGTAAATGGGATTGTTATTTAGGACACATAAAATGGATCACCAAATCTTCTGTTCTTCCCATCAAAGTAAAGTCTATACATAGAAAAAAAAAAACAGGGACCTTTTCAGACTAAAGGTGACTGCAACCCCGCTCATTTTTCTTCTCTTTAGAGCTCCTAATACTGTCCGTATCCCATCGACATTCCCATGCCTATTCCCAGCCCCAGTCCCAGGCTCTCCCTCAGCCCCCTCAGCTGCTCTTCTCCCAGCCGGATCTTGTCCTCCAACTGTCGTTGCTCGACCAGTAAGGCGGCCTTCATCTTCACAAAGTGGCTACAGAGGGGAGAAAAAAAAGCAAAACACTGAATATTATTAAAATATGTGGGATGTGAAGCTTTCATCTTTTTATTTATGGAGTTTTGTGAATTTTAAAATGTTTCATTTTAGATTCTTTTGCATGTTGTCCAGCCTGTCCTGTGCTGTGTATGCAGCTCAACTACTTTATGAAACAGTAGGATTCCCCTGGTTTACACCAGCTGCATGCTCAGCGATGTCACCAAACAAAACCCACACCCTCCCGTGAGGCAGGCCACACACTGCCTGACTGACTCAGGCCTTAGAGCCACTCCTTATCCCAATTTTACAGATCTGGATTCCTGACTTCCCTTAGCTGCCTTGATCTAAAGATGGCAAAGGCTGTTCACCTTGGAGACATGGCTATGGGTTGATACGACACTTTAGACCTTCTACCCTCGGACGCTCAAGGAAAGCTTCCCAGTGCACAGATCCTATCTCAGGACAAGCCCACTGCGGTGCCTGACAACGGGCTCACAAAGAAAAGTGAACTCCTCCAGGGCCACTGTCGGCTACTTTGGGTTTGTTCTGTGTTGCCATACTGGGTTGCTTGTGACACCTCCACGTTCAGGGATTTGAACTCAACTACATTTTGTTCACACATCCCGTAGGACCGACTGACCCAAGTTCACAAGGAACACGTTGACCTTTTATTTTTTTAAACCTTTATTTTACCAGGTAAAATGTTTGAGAACCAGTTCTCATTTACAAACATGACCTGTGTTCTTTGACCTTCCAAGTTCTCATTTGAATTACTGCTTCTACCACATTAAGTAGGTCTTTACCCCAAAATTATGACTTCTCCGAGGTGTTCCCTGCCTCTCATTCTGAGACAGGATAGATCATATTCAGTAGTAGCTGCAAGCTTCAGAAAAACAGCAAACCAGAAATGCCTTGCATCTTCGAAACTGTCTCAAATCATGTGCTGTGAAGTTTTATTAAATCTTTTTTTATCACGTTTCATACTACGATGGACAGTGAAGTTTTATCCCACCTGTAGTCTCTGTGCTGCTCTGGAGAGAGGCAGCGGGCCAGCACGCGGCTGACAGCCTGCTCTCTGCGGTCTACGTGGTCCTTCAGGTCCTGAGCCTCGGACAGCTGCCTCATGAGCTGACGCTTCTTCTCCAGCAGGGGGAGCTACAGGGCAGCAGGAAAGAGAGAGAGACACATTCAAATATACAGTATTTTTCCTCATTTTAAAAACAAAACTCGATGCACCACAAATACACTCTGTCTACACTGTGTGGCTCTTAAAAATGCCACATCTGTCCTTGTCCCCTTCATCTTCCCCCATTTCTCTCCACACTCATCTTTCTCACCCTCTCATGGTGCTCCGTCTCAGGGTCCAGTGTATCCAGCGTGGTCTCCACTCTCAGCAGCCTCCCAGACAGTGACAGCAGCAGGCTCACCACCTTGTCCAGATCGCCGATGAACATGCGGAACTTGTCCACCTCGTTGGGCTTGCACACCGACACCACCATGCTCTCCACCTGCACCGACGAGCCAATACAAAGAGCAGATTCACTGAATGTGAGCAGCGGACAGAGCGGATGAATCGCCGAGTACACGTGGAGCGTGAGAAGGTAAACATGAAACCCTACCAACATCAACATTCTGCCTCCTATTTGGTTATGCTGTATCCCTCGAGAGCAAAGTTACTGATACTATCAAAAAAATCACTCCCAGAAACTTTTTAAACTTTTCAAGAATCCTGGCTGCTTTCCTAAGCCTCCTAATAAGGCTGCTGATTGGAAAACTCAATACAATGTGCCAACTCCTACTTCTAGATCAACACTCTCAATGCAAACATCACAACTGTAGTGCTCTTTCTCGGCACGAACCCATACTGCTGTTCACTGATTGTCGCCTCTCTTCTTAACCCAACTTCAACAACCCTTTCCCATACCTTCATGGCATGGCTCAGCTTTATCCCTCTGCAGTGACTACAGCTCTGAACATCACCCTTGTTTTTGATGATAGCACAATGGATCTCATTTGTTTGATTTGTGCTACGAGTTAAAACAAGTCAAGTGAAACAAAGCTGTAAGCAGCTACGCTTTGGTTCACACCAATAAAAGCAGCAGTTACTGACATTTGTGCAACTTTTATGCGGACTAAACATGAAAAAGTATAGCATGTTGCCGACATAATGACCAGATAAATGAAGAAGTGCATGAGATGAGTTTGTCCACACCTCCTCTCCCAGCTGTGCATTGGCTCTGATGTCATCCTGCAGGCCTCTCTGAGCCTCCCTCAGCACTCCCAGCTTCTTCCGGAGGCTCTCCATCAGCTGTTTCTGTAAAATAGAAGGAGAACTCCTTAAATGCTAAATAACAAGGAACAGTTATTGCTCTTCATCTTCACAAAACACATTATTCAAACAGCAGCTGGCTGCAATAAATGGCAAACAGACTGGTTCTCATAAAATGCTTTTCTACTCTACTTTAACCCCTTAAAGCGCTTTATACAACATGCTTCATTCACACACATACAAGCACTTCTTTCTACAGCTAAGTGCTTTCTATCTAACACACACATTCATAGTCCGACGGTTGCATCGGAGAGCAACTTGAGGTTCAGCATCTTGCCCAAGGATACTTGTAGACTGGAGCAGCCATATATCGAACCACCAACCTTCTGATTAGCAGGTGACCTGCTCTACCTCCTGAGCTACAGCCACCACACCCTACCTTGTAGGTCAGCTCGTCATCCTCGTCCCGCTCCCTGTTATCTGTGAAGTCCTTCATCTGCGACAGGATCTGAGCCTTGGCTGTGGACGTGCTGTAATAGGACGAACAGCTGGAGCTAGCTCCTGACCGCCTGCGGAGAAGGCACCGGGAGGAGAGTTTATTTTATTTACACAGCGATAAAAGACAAAGCCCGAGATATAAAACAGACAAAGTCGTAAAAATACAGTGATTACAGATGCGCATAAACAAGGAATGCAATCAATTATGTGGGCTTAATGAGGCAAGAGAATAACAGGAGGCACATGGAAAACAACTCGGCTACAAAACGGTAAACAAAGTGACAGAACGGGCGGAGCCACAGTGAAACCGTAGAAACGGACTCAGCAGGTCATGCCAAATGAGATGACGGCAAGCAGAAGATTATGATGCGTACATATGTTCACTTTTAATAGTGTGTGTTGGTAAGAAACCAGATTTTACAAACTTTATATCATATATCCATAACTGTTGCTTTGCTTTATAACTGTTGTATTGTTTTTGAATAATCCACTGAAATATGAAGAGTAAAACAGTGAAAAGCAAAATACGGCTAATGCTAAAAAAGGGCAAAAAATTGTTCTTTAGTTTTTTTGACACTTTATTGCTTTTAACAGACATTTTTTTTCTTTTTGGTTACTGTTAATATGACGCTTGACCTGCTTTCATCTATACTGGTTTTTTTTTTTTTTTTTTTTTTGCTTTTGTTTTGTTGTTTTTTTTACATATAAATGAAAACTGAAACTTTCATTTTAAAATAAAGAAAAACCTTTAAGTCAGAGATGTCAAAAGATTTGGTCCGAGGGCCAGAATCGGCCCGTGACAGGGTCGGGTCCGGCCCTCTGAAAAGCTTGTACAGTGTTAAAATCAGAGAAAAGAAGGGCGCTGTTGTTTCTGTTGACATTGTATTTTTACAAAGGTGTAGGTAAGACATTTAAGCCGTGTGCATGAGGCACACAAACCAAAATGTTTTAAGAACTTCAACTTTGTGGCCACACCTTACAAAATTTGGTCTTATACCACAGCGTATCATAGCTACAATATTATACTGATAATTTATAGCAACCATATATCCTACAGTCTGCATTAATGGCATAACAAAAAGTGAAGAAAAAGTAAAAAACCTGATGTAAGAGACATGTTTCTGTTCACTTTTGAGTTTTAAGATTAAAATATGAACCTGTCAGTGTTCTCTTTCTCTTTTATGTGGTGCCTGTTACCCATCCTGCACCTGTGTCCGTAACAACAAACCATTAGTAAACGTAACCAAAAGAAAAACCAAAGCTGGCTGCAGTGAGGTCTTTGGAAAGGTTGTGGGAAGGAGAGAATGAGCTTAGTGACATCAACAGTTAGGTCTTGTACAAATTAAATGGTCTGTGTAATTAATGCACACACACATTCCTCCACTCAGACTCCCGTTACCTATCCAAGCTGTCTGTGCTGTGCTCCACGGGATGTGCTCCTCTCCAGCTCTCCGGGCCCAACTCTCCCTCACTGCCCTGGGGAAGATCTCCTCCAGGCTCAGCCCTTCTCTGCTGCTGCTCTCCCCACCCTCCAGCTCCTCCAGGGAGCTGCTCTCTGCCCTCATCCTGCCCGACGGCGATGCCTCAGAGTCTGGTAATGTGTCGATGTCAGTCTCCAGGACCATGACAGGAAGAGCGAAGCAAGGGAGCTCGCTGGTGATGGGCACGTCCTCTGCTGGAAGCTCCTCCTGGAAGTCATCGATGTCTGTCTCCAGGGGACGTCCAGGTCGCCCTCTAGGCTCTGCGCCGGGCTTGGGCTGAGGGTCGTCTCCGATTCCGGCTTCCTGTTTCAGGGATCTTCTGCTGCTCTTCCATCTGGAAGCCTCTGTTCATAGGAAGCTGCTGCTGTTGCTGCTCAGAGTCAGCTCGACTGAAGTATCTTTCAGAAGCCTCATCGATGCCTCCATTTTTTAAAACAGGAGGGAATGTAATGTCGCTGTGTACTCTGGGAGATGGGGCTCTCTCCCACTCTGCTCCAGGTCGGAGGCTCGGCTGCTGCTGATGAGGTTTGACTGTTATTCTGTCCTGGTCGTGGCTGCGGCCGGCGTCCATCGCAGATGAACTACAGAGAAACAAGAGGATTAAAATAATCTGAAACACCAGTAAAGCAAGAATAAAAAAAATAACACCATTAAAATGTTGACACTGACTGATATTAGCCCATCAAATGTTGACTGTTACTGGTTTTATGGTATTGGTGAGGCTCTCACCTGTTCACACTGTTCTCCAGTGCTGGTGGAGGAGGAGGTGGTGGAGGAGGAGGCAAAGGTGATTCAGCCTCCCTCTCTCTGTGGGGCGGAGCCACCGGTCTGAAGGCCCTCCTGGAGAACATGGGGCTGGGGGGTGCTACAGTAATGAGGCGTTCCTGAAACTGAGGCTGATTCTGATTGGACGGGGCAAACGTGCGTTCCTGGGTTTGATTGCAGCTGCATCGCGGGCAACCCCCCTCCGCCACTTCCTGCCTCTCTGGAGGAAGACTGTAGGACCTCTGCCGGGACATTTCAGGTGGAGGGGTGAAGGAGGACGAGTGGGCTGAATAGTGTCCCCTGCGGAGTTGAAGGAGGGATGGGTGGAGGGAGGAGTAGCAAAAGAAGATGAAGAGAACAGGGTGTGATGAGACGCACGCCGGCGGTGGAACTGCTCCCACTTTGGGGGCGGTGGTCTTGGTGGAGGTGGAGTCTTCTTCCTGTTTTGCCTGGCACTGCGCGCTGCATCTCCACCCCTCACGCTGCCTTCCTCCACTTCACTCAGGGTCTGGCTGGTCGCCATGTAAATCGAAGGGGACCAGCGTTGGCTGCTGTCAAAGCGGAGATCGTTTTCAGACATGGCTCGACCTCGGAGGTAAAGAGGAGCCGGTGGAGGAGCGAAGGCGTATCCGTTGTGGTCATCGGTGCTGCTGTCTGTAGGTCTGGGGCCCCATCGAGGCTGGTGGAGGTGCTGCTGATACTGACTGATGTTCTCTGCTGGTCTGGACTCTCTCCTCCAACTTGGGTAGTCCCTTTGTCATGGAGATAATAGCATGAAATAAGAAAATTCATTCATTCAAAAGTTCATTTAATAATTAACCACAGACGCAAGACAAGCTTATAGTTAAAAGAAGAGTTCACAAACATTGGTTGAGCTTTGAGAATGAAAGGCTTAATATGTAATGTGATTAATTTCAACTTCTGGATTGATTTCAGAGGTTTTGCTTTTGATTTCTAGGTTTCTGACTTTGGCAAAGTCAAATTTACAATTTAAAAATGTCTTCAGAGATTCTTTGTCTCAATTGTAATCAAAACTCTTCAGTTTAAATAAAAAATACCAGATGATTGCAATAAAACATTTATTATGGCAATGTGCACATTCTGAAGGGACTTTAAAGCTACTTCTCTACTTTATAGACACACTGTTTGTAAATATGAACATATATCCACATTAACAGAAATATTATGTCCACGTTGCACTTTTGCATTTGTATATTTGGATTTCTGCAAAGGTTTTGAATATGCTTTGGATAGAATTTATTTACCTCATAAATTTGACTCTCCCTCTTAAAATAAACTTCTAAATAAAAGCAATCAAAGTTCAAATAACAAAAGGCAATATGGCCATTTTCAGATGAAATTTTTCTTGGGAAAAAAAAACAAAAATAAAAAAAAACAAACAAACCAAAACAAACAAATAAAAAAAAAAGACACAAAAAGCATGTCAGGAACAAAAAATGGAGACAGTGAAAGTGGTTCAATTACAGTAAATGTTTCCTTTGTGCATACCAGACTCACTGAACTGTTTCTGTCTCAGGTCAAATACGAGCAGAGACCCTTTAACCAGCACTGCGTGGCCTAAAAGCCCCCCTTACATGCTAACATACATCCATTATGGTCACATTTGGAGCACGCATGATTGCTCCACACACATTTAGAGCTCATTATAGTCAAATCACAGCCGGGCATGACTGAGTGGGATTTCCGCCTGCCGGTGCACAATGCGCCGACCGCACCTAATGTCTCCGGAGACCCACGCAGAGTTTTAAAAAAAAAAAAAAAAAAAAAAGGCCAGTAACAAGTACATGAAAATAACCAGGTCAGAAAAAAGGTGCGGGAGAAGAAGGAAGTGGCTCACCTCTCAGTCAGGCTGTACTTCCTGTTGAGCTTGGTCGTTTCCTGCTGCCTGGCGGGATACGTCTGTGAAGGGATTTAATGCCGGTTAATAACACCAAAGGAATGATGGAAGACTTCAACCCTGCCATGGTGATGGGGTTTAGAAAGGTGGAGATAATCTGTGAGTGTGAAGCATTTTTAAGTCAAAAACCAAATCAGAGGAGCTACAATGAGTCAGCTTTTTACTGTTATATAGATCTCACTGATTTTTGAATATTCGCCATCTCTACTCTGGTTAAAATATCTATTAAAAAACACATTTTTTTCTCTACATTTTAACTAATATATTAACATTTGCTTGGCATTTTTATGATGTTATTTTAGTTTGAATTAGTTTGTTTAGTTCTTGTTTCTTATTCCTGAGGATCTATGAAGCAAGTTAGACCAGGATATTTTTCCGTTTTCAAACTTCACTTAGGGTGCCGGTATAGCTCACTGGGTTGAGCAGGCGACCCATGCTGTAAGGCTATTGCAGAGGTCTGGGTTTATTGCATGTCTTTCCTCTGCTCTCTCCCAGCTTCCCTAGTCTAGCTGGAGCATTTTCGTATGAAAGGGACGGCGCTGGCAGCATCTGACCAATCACAAACACGAATAAGCGTATGAACAGCTCAGCAACTGATTTTACGAAGATAATCAAACTATATTAGAACAATCGGAAGTGGTTAAAGACATAATTTACACTGAAAACAACACATCTGCTGCAGTGTTATAGTATCAAAAGGTGCTGTATGAATGTGTGTACTTTACGGCTTTGTTTAGTAACACTGGATAGCGTTACTATATTTTAAAAAGTCAGTTTCAGTCATTTTCTTTTGTTGGTGAGAGAAAGTACAGAATAAATATAAAAACAACTCAAATGTAGGTTTAGTCTGTTTGATAAACGCTTATAGAGGAATAAAACTGAAAACACAGGTTTACCCTGAAGTTACTTTGCTGCAAATCCTTTGCAGTGCACTCCTTGGCTGTCCTCTTTCTGTGTGAACTTTTCCTGCTCTCCACTCAGAGATGCCTTTTTGTCTTTCCTTGTTTTTTTGTTTTTTTTGTAATAATAAAGAATTTGATTTTGAACTTTAACTGAGCCTCCATGAGTCCTGCATTTGGGTCCTTTCCTGCCTGCACGTAACAGTTTCCTGGGATGCAGTTAAAGAGATTCCTAACCTCATCACAGCTTTATTGCAGGATGTTTCTGTTTGTAGTACATTTAGTTTTTTGTTTTTAAGATTTGTTTATTCGCTTAAGATTTTATATAGATAGGAGAGACCTTTCCTTTCATCTCCTGCACCGTTGCCTCTTTTACAGTCAAAACCAGTATTTTAGGTCAGTAAAATCAAAACATTTGGCTTCCAAGGAGCCAGAATTGTAATTTTTAAAAGTGGTCCTGAGCAATCATTCTCCAGGCTTTCTCAAGGTCTTTCAAAGTTCTTCAATTGATGTGATGGAGTGATGAATCCAAATTTGACATTTTTGGTTCAAATCATTATCAGTATGTACGGAGGAGGTCAGGAGACACCTGTAAAACATAGTGGAGGCTCTGTCATGGTTCGGGGCTTCATTTCAGTCAGTGGTTTTGGAGATCTTGTCAAAATCGATGAAATTATGAATGCAGAAAAGTGCCATCAGATTTTGAAACATCTGGAAAGCATCCGACTGGCAGCATCTTCACTTTTTTTTTTTTTAGGATGACAGTGATCCCAAACTAACTGCCAATGCAGTAAAAGCATACCTGGATAGAAAAATACTCAATGGAATATTGTCAGTCGTGGCATTGGCCTCCCCAGAGGCCGGACCTCAATAGTACTGAAGCAGTGTGGGATCATCCTGACAGAGACTGGAACAAAAGGCAGTCAACATCCAAAAAAGAGCTCTGAATGTCCTTCAGGAAGCCTGGAGAACTATCCCCGAAGAAAATGGTCCGATAGTTAACCGATAAGGACAATAAATTACTCTGAGGGACTATTATCTGACTGTCTGTTATGCAAACCCGATGGTATTCTTGTTGGCACAAGTGAAAGTGAATTTTGCATTTTTGGATGTTATTTGATGTCAGCAGAGCATAACACCCATTAAATGATAACAGCTGATAATAAACTCTGTGTCACAAGTACCTGGATGTCCCTTTGATGTTTAAGTCTGTTGTCTAATGGGGGCATGACACTATTCATGACATAGTTTGGCCACTATTGCTACACAAGACAAATTAAGCTTCTCAGTTACCTGTGTAACATTTTTGTACACATTATTCTGCAGTTTTAAACTATAAACTTAAGCTTTGAAATATGTCGCAAAATTTACTGCTGCCTGAGCCTCTCACTGCCCCCCATCTGCTATAGAAGACACCCCACAGTGGATGCTGTGACCAGTCTTGGTCTGTTCCCCCCCCCTCCATCTTCCATATTTTCATTTGAACTACTTACTTATGTTTAAAGATGGTCAGTAAATACATGTTTGAGCTGATGAATAAATGCGTTAAAGCTAAAAAAAGCTTTAGGATGAGCTGAGAGGCTCTATCGGGTCCAGGTATGAGAGGAATCAGATCATTTTAAATTGTGAATCATGCAAAACCTGCTATAGCATATGCCAAGAATTGATTTAAAGCAGAAACACTGCTGTACAGATTAAAATCTTAATCTAAAAATAATTGTGTAACCAAGTCAAGTATTCCAACCAAAAGTAATCCACTGCCAACTCAGTGATTACCATGAATGTGTTTCATTTAGAGTATAAAGAACTAATGTCCTTTGGGAGAAAGCTACACTGCTTCAAATAGTAGATTAAATGTTTTTGTAATGAGGTGGGAAATAAAATGAAAAATCATTTAATCTTTTAATCTGATAGTCCAATTCTGCAAAAATCAATCCAATTTAAAAACACCACTGGGCTCCTTTCACTCAGTAACAGACCACAAATAATAAAAGTGGCCGCAAAGATTTTGATTTCCTTCCTGCATCCAAAACACACAAACACAGGCACATGAACGCACACACCTTAATGGCTGAATGAACCCCAGTTCTCATTTAAAATGGGAAAAAAGTGAAATGAGTGAATTTTAAAGCTGGCCTTTGCACTGATACCTGGATATTAAGGTTTCCCTTATCACCCATACAGCACATCTGTTACTACTAAAAAACAATAGACATTGTCAGCAGCAGACAAGATTATCGCTGTGGCATCAAACCAGCAACCTTTGACTTGAGAAGAATGCCAAAACGGAGGAGGCCGAGGTTCACGGCTCCCCGGAGGCCTCGGTGCGGCGAAACCACACAGAAACAGCAGAACAGGGTCAGATGTTGACTGAACCAAATATCTGCTGAACTCCAAATACATTTAGTCCAGAACAAATGTCAGCTTGGATTGCTTGGTGTCGAATGATGAGGGAACGAATGTGTACAAGTTCACAGGAAAAGCAAAAGTTCAGACGAGGGTCTGTGCCCCCCGTCCCCCTGCCAAGAGACTCGAATCAATTTGTGGTAAAGCTGTAACCCTATGCCGCTATTATCACTGACACAAGTGTCCCGCCGCTGCCGCTGCTTGGTCTCTCTACCAGTTCCATGAAGTGTTGCAATGATTCGTTGAATTTTCAATGAGAATTTCAGACTGTGACCACATGCAGGATGAGAGGTTCGGCTTCAAACCGACCGTTCAACCACGAAGCACTTGGACCGAGCGGCCACTTAGCTCCAACATCCAAGTGAGGCCACTCGATCCCTTTCTGGTGCTGGTTGAAAGGAGTGAGACAGTTTTCAGTCTCTAGTGGTCATCTCAGCTCGGTCCAACAGGAAAGTTTACCTTTCACTCTGAACGGAGTTACTCGGTTTCAGTGCTGCTGGGAAAAAGTCTGCAATTTCGCTTAGGAAGGCTCCCTCCCAAGATCAGCTCAAATAGCAACACCTCAACAAGATGAAAATGCAGCGTCAACATAGAAATTAGTTTATCAGTTATGATGGTGAATCATGCTTTAGCTGCAGAGCCACCTGTAGATGCATTTATCAGTTCTCTAATAAGCTATTTTACACAAAATAACAAAAAGATTTGGCCTTCACGCCAAAGAAATATCACAAAAACTGCCAGAAGTATTTTTAACCAGTCTTTTTTAAGTGTGGTTTAACTTACTCAAGCATAAAATAACAGTTTTGCTTTTAAAGTGGCCAAAAAATAACATAAGTAACATGTACAAACTTTAACCGTTAACTACGGTGCCTGAACTATACGCAGACCACTCATGCTTGGGTAGTCACCCCCCAGTGACCCATTTTGAGTCAGGAAAAACCCTCAGCAAGTGCTATGAAAACTCAAAGGGGACTTATTAGACTTTTCCTTCTCTCTATAGAAAATGGCCCAGAGGCGTGTGCTCATATCGAGCATCGTCAGAGTTTTAATGAGGGTAAAGTACAAAGGGTCTTGGATTTGAGCACTGACCCCCACCCACTGGCTGTTCAAACTTTCTGTTTGCAAAGGGCGGCCAATCAGAGAAAAGTTGGCATTAATGTTTTTTCCTGCTTCTTGGGGCATGCCAAAAAAAAGTTTGAAGTAGACCCAAATGAGCATCCCTCTTACCTCTGTGGACATGTAGCTCTGTGCTGTGTATCCCTGGTGCAGAGGTTGCCAGTTCTCCAGTGGCTGGGAAAGGGTGCTGACTGGATAAAAAGCTGATCGTGAGACCTGATTCTGGGTTTGGCTGTTGGAGCATGTCAGAGGCTTGGGCTGAAAGTTGTGGAAGCTGTCCTTGTGTTGTTGGAAGTCTTGACTTTTTACTTTTAAGCCACAGTTACCGTAAAACTCCTGATGAGAGGTGAGCTGACAGTCTTCTTGACTTTCCTTCTCTCTTTCTCGCTCAAGCTCTCTCTCTCTTTGATTTTGGAGTGGCTCTCTCTCTCTGGCTCTCTCCATTTCTTTTCCCTTTCCAACTCAAGCTCCTTTTCCCACTGTCTCACCCTCTCCTCTCGTTCTCTTTCCCGCTCCATCTCCCTCAGCCTTGCCATCTCCATTGCTAATTCCCTCTCTTGTCTTTCCTTCTCCTGCTGCCTCTCCCTTTCTCTTAGCCTCTCCTCTCGCTCCCTCACCCTCTCCTCCCTTTCTCTCGCTAGTTCCCTCTCCTTTTCTTTCTGCTTCTCCCTGCTGTTGCTCACAGACTGCCTCCTGGCCTCCACAGTATTTGAGAGCAGGGAGCTTTCCTGCTGTCCTCCCTGGTAGGAGTATCGCCTTTGGTTTGGGGGCTCTCCCCCTCTGGTGCCCCGGATAGCCTCCCAAGGCATTTGAAGCAGACACACCCTTGCTTGTTTCCTCAAAAAACTTCATCCTATCTGCAAACGGAAGGATATCTGACTCCTCTGTTCGAGAACATGAAGAGGAGCGACTGTATGCAGCTGTAGATGAGGAGGTGAAAGCACAAACTCCATGACGAGACCCTGTGACCCCCAGAACTCTCTCACCCAAGACTCTGCACTGTCGGTCTTGAGGTTCTGGTTCTGGTTGGAGTTTATGCTCAGGGGTCCAACGCCAACGGCGGGCCTTACCAGCAGGAGCTGGTTCCTCCACAACTCGGATGCCAACACCAAAACGAGGCATGCCTGGGTCAAGAATCTGGACAGACCTGGACAAGCTGTTGTTCTGAGGGTAGGCTATGGACAGAGGCTGTGTCTGCAAGACATCATGGTCTGATTCACTTGAGGTGTTTGATGTCTTGACTGGTGCTGAGGTCTGAGAATCTTGGGGAATAGAAGGTGAGGCACAAGCAACCTTGGCACCCTTTTCCTGGGCAGGCCATTCTGCATCTCCCGCCTCCTCATTGAGGTCTGGATCCTCCTCCTGGACAGTTTCTCCGCTACAGAGCAACCCTCCTGGGCCACGACTGCGTTGAAGCTGGGCCTTTTTCCTCTGAATCTCATTGCGCAGGTTGGTGGCAAATCTCTCACTACGACGCGGTTCCTTCGATGGTTCCTGGAGTTTGACTTCTTTATGGTTGCCTCACCTTCTACAACTTCCTCTTTTATTCTCTCATTTCTTTCTTTGTCCATTGCTCCTTTCTCCTCCAGTAAGGTATCCACACTGGCAGCAGCACTAAGAGGCTCAAAATCACATTCAGAGTTCAGTCTTTCCTTTGCTGACGATCCTGTGGTCTCCCCTGGTACGCTCACAGAGCGACCCCACGGCATATGATGCTGAACTGGTGAGAGAGACCTGCTATTTACATCCAGCCTCTCTCTTGAATCTCCATCATCACCATCACCTTCGAAGAACACAGATCCCGGGGTTGAGCATCGGCTGCCTCCCCATTTGTGTGATGTGGCATGAAGGTGGTTTTGAGAGGCTTCCTGGTCTTCCCTTGTGGGCTGAAGTGATGAAGGGGACCACTGGCTACTGCAGGGGGACAATGAGGGGTCGGAAGGGTTTGATAGATTACAAGGCTCGAAAGAGGAGCTGTCACTGTTGAACTGCAGTAACTGAAGTTGTGTAGCGAGGAGCTTTTCAGGGGCACTGTGCCGGTGCAGCACAGTAGAGGAGTGCTTGGTTTGGGTGTGGGAGATATGGGACTGCCCTTGAACACTGGTGGAGGATTCTGCAAGCAAGGCATCAGAATCAGAAGGTGGTTTGGTTACTAAGGAGTCTGTCAGTGGGTCAGAGAGGTTTTCTGATGTGGTCTCTGATTTATAGTTTTTAGGAGCACTAGTATCACATTTGATATGCCTAATATCTTCAGTCTGTCTTTGGATACAGTGCAGACCTAAAGTATCCTCAAAATTCCCACTTTGGCCATCTTCTCCTGGTGCAGGGAAGCCATTATGAATTCCTGATTCCACATTAAGAGAGGACTCATTTTCTTCATAATAAGAAGAAACACTAGAATTTTCTATAGGAGCAGAAGCACAACGTTTGTTGGCAGAATTAGGGCGACTTTCGAGTTGCCCTAAAACTATCTCTTCTGGTTGGAGGCTGAGGAGGGTTCCTCTTTCTTTCCATTCCTGTTTCTCCATTTCTTATAATCTCAAAGCTGCCACCCCTCCGTTCCTGCTCATAGCAGCAAGACGAAGGTCTCTCTTTTACCTCGACAGGCCTTGGTCTCGGCCTGGTCAGTGATCTGGATTTTTGGGCGATCAGCTGTGTCTCATCTGGGACGCTCCCTAGGTGACCCACACTGGGTTGCGGCATTGCTAACAGGGTAGCCTTGACCAGACAAGAGGTTATCCATCGAGCTGGCTTCACCAGGCCTTAGAGGCACTGTTGCGTAGTCAGATGTGTTTGAGCTGGCGGAGAAGGAGCTGTAGGCCGAATCTCTCTTGTTGTTGAAGAGGGCAGGATCAACGGGTGAATTATGGGAGTCGGAGTATGGCTGCGTGGTGGGTGTAGGTGTATCCAAGCTCTCCATGGAGCCCAGGGAACTGCTTCGGTCAGTGGAGGAGTAAGGTCCGGACAGCTGACCCCACTGCATGGACAAGTCGCTGCAGAGAGATGGAGATACAGGAGGTTAAGTGAAATGTTTCAAAAATAGACATTGAGAAATGCTTTGGGTTATTTTACAGACAAAATAAGCAAACTGATGCCAACTTGACTTTTGTGAACACATCATAAATTGTTCAGATATTTTTTCCAAAAATATTCCTTTTGCTTTTCTCCAAAACATGAGCTACATCCACACATACATGGGTACTTTTTTTTAAAACCAGGAATTTTCTGTTAGTTTTGAAAACTATCTCCATCCAAATTTCTCAAGTGTTGTCAAAATTACACCAAAACAACAGGTGGCAATATAACCGTAAGAATATATAAATGTTGGGCAATCAAAAGCCTACGAGAAGTAACACAGCAGACAGTTGGACTCTGAAAAGGAGATCAAAGACAAGAGGATAAATGGTTAAAAAGGGGACATCCATACAACGACACATGCTTAAAAAGGGAGATCCACACAAATGCCAATTTAAACACTCTTTATTTAAATTCTATAAAAAAGAAAGAACGTAAACTCAACCATTGGGTGTGTGTAGTCGAGCACCGACGCAGTTGCGTAATAAGATGCATGAGATGCACGAGGATTAAGAACTATTCACACCGTAAGAAATGTAGGGAAAGGCTGAAGAAAATATTCAGTTTCATCAAAATCAAAATAAAGTTTATAGTGCCCTAAGCAAATTTCTGTGGTTCCTTAAAAAGTATGATGTTACTTCTTGACTGACAAAATAGTTAATGCCTTTAAAAGCTACATACACTAAGTCATCTCTAATTTTCATGCTGCAAGTTGTGATTACTTCCCCCTTCACATCCTATCCTTACAACATTTCCACTGAACAGCTGGGAGATCTGTTTCTATCAGTGTTCAGCTTGAAGATCCACAGCAGCCCCATGTGCTTTTTAAAGCCCCTCAGAGGAAGCCTCTTTAGGCAGAGAGGGATTTCCTCCTCATCAACTCCCACTGCCTACAGTCAAAATGTCTAAGTCATTCCTTGATTCCTCTCATCCTCTCTTTTTCCTCTTTCATTCCTTTCTTCTGATTTTGGATCGCTCCTGTCCCATCTCCTTTACATCAAATGCAACAAAACTGAAAACCACTTTTTGAAGCGAATAGAACAGATAATAACAATACATAACAACAGACCCCTTAAAAGTTCAACTTTAAACTGATTACACGACTTGAGTTTTAAAATGTTTCACTTTCTAATAACCAATCCTAAAAAAATAAATAAATAAAAGCATTTCATTTATATTACCAAAAGTGAGAGAAGACCTTAAGAGTCTGTACAATACAGTCTGTCCCATCATGTTTGA
>JAMQGT020001225.1:0-75010 GCA_024447675.2 Pterophyllum scalare | reverse complement strand
ATTATTATAATTCTTATCCTCACTATATAGAATCCACTTTTAATCTAGTACAATTTCTCTTTAACTAATTTTCTCATGTGGCACGCTGTTCCTTGCGAGGAATAGCTGCAGAATGCAGGGTCTACTTAAACTGTTCAGCAGCTTGACCTGTCTAAGCTTCTCCAAAACCTCCAAGGTGAAAACTAAAGAACAATGACAAACAGCTGGAAAACTCCAACTTAAAGATGACAATCCGAAACTAAGTATAGACAACCAAAGAAACAACTCTGAATGGGGTTATACCCCGTTTAATTTGGACTCCTGGCAATGCAGCCACTGTAGCCTCGAGAGGAGCTGCACCTCCTGCCTATATTAGCTCATCTGACTCCAGTTAACTTAGCAGTGCTTAATCTATTTTTAGAGGCAACTGTATTAAGTTAACAGTGGAAAGAAAAAAAAAAGTCATATTCTAGTCTTATTAAGAGAACAAAGAAGAACTTCTTAAATCAAACATGTCCCTCTAAACATCTTCCAACTCCCTTCCTTCTTCATAAGACACTTGGCACGTCCTCACAAGAATCGGACCTTAAAAGGAGTCTAAAAGCATCTTAACTGTTTTGGCCGTTCCTGGGCCCGAACCAAGGCCAAGCGCACACTGGAGGAGACGTGAGAAACAAAAACAAACTATTCAAGCTATAAACATCTTAAAACTGTAATATTTTTGTCAGAATTTCTCTTGTATCACATGTGACTTCCCTGCGATACATCAATAAATCAGCTGCTACAAACAGGTTACAATCACGGTGTGTACCAAACTGACTCTGAGACAGACGGATCCCAAAAGAAGATGGAGACGGCAGAAACAGTTTCATAGGTTTATACAATCAAGGGAATGAGCAGCACAATAATGTTCCACATCCAAAACCCACTGGTAAGCGTGGCAGGGTGAGTAATTGAAAAGTCTAGTTAATCCTAACATGCAAGTTGTGGAGTGACGTAGCAGCGTTTCCAGAAGCAGAGTCCTTTTCCTCTTACTGAACTATAGGACAACGCTTAGGGATCCGAGATTTCCAGATAGGGTCCATTTCACTCAGAGAGAATGCCGACAGCGGCAATCACACACACACTGGACGGGTCCTGGGGAGCACAGATGTGACGAAAGGTAAGTACACAAATACACACAGCTGGAAGAGACTAAATCCTTCGAAGCCTGACATTATCACTTTGACAGGTGAAACGATCTGGAGGAAATGGACAGGAAAGGCTTTAAGTATTGCAGGTAAGTGGGATGATGAGAAACAAGTGCATACAGTGTAAGTACGCAAGTAAAATTGTATTTATATAGTATGTTTCAAGATAAATATCACAAAGTGATTCACAAGACAAATGTTAGAACATCAAAAAATGACCCAAACGTTTAGAAATATGAGCTTTAGCTTCTTTTAAAAAGAGACCATCAAGTCTACTTATCTCAGGCTCAGTGGGAGAGAGTCCCAGACTCTGGGGGCCACTGTTGCTCTGTCTCCTTTAGTTCTCAGCCTTGTGTGAGGCACAGCCAGCTGTCGGCCCTGATCACACGACCGCAGGGACCTGCTGGGGGATGTGTGGACGTAAAGGTTCACCGTGCAAAGGTGCTTATCCATGCAGAGCTCTAAAGGTCTAAACCAGAATCTTAAAGTGGCCAGTGCAACTGAATTAGCAACGGTGTGGCATGTGAATATTTAGAAGACTTAGCCAGAAGCCTCGCAGCAGCGTTCTGAACAACCTGCAGGCATTTCAGTATTCATTGCTATGGCTGGTGGCCACGCTATCTGATCAGTCAGCCAAAGCACTGGAGAGAGCGAGAGTAGATGAGGGAGACAGAGAAGTGAAAGCTACATGATACTGCCAAAAATATTTGCTTGTCTGCCTTCACACGCATATGAACTTGAGTGACATCCCGTTCTTAATCCATAGGGATTAATATGATGTCGGCCCACAAAGCTTCAACTCTTCTGCGAAGTCTCTCCACAAGGTTTAGGTGTGTTTTAAGGGAATTTGACCATTCTTGCACTAGCAACCTGTGAGGTCGGATGCTGATGTTGGCTCACAGTCCGCTCTAATTCACCCCAAAGGTGTTCTATCAGAACTGTGGATAGACAGTAGCCTCTTTCACCACAGTGGTTATAATGATAAACACGTGGTTATTGAACAGTCAAATTTAAACTAAACGTTCGGTATCAGGACAAACAAATGGTATCTGATCTGATGAAACCCATGTGTGATAAGCAGCTCGTACTCTGCACTTGAACTGTTTTTCACCTCTATAAATGTGACAAAACTCTGTTAATAAAAACTTCTCTATAATCCTCTCAGAACAGCCATCTATCCCTTCACCCACACTGCCACTGTACTTCCCTCCTCACCTCCCAGGCAGAGTGTAGACCTCCCCTGCTGTGACCCAGAATGATGTTACAAAGGCTATCAGTCCCTGTCAGACCACACAGTTGGGCCAGTTTCCTCTAAATTCCAGTCAATCACTCCCCTCTGTATCACACACTCCCAGATGGCAGTCACCTACTCAGCACTAGTCCAATCTATCACACCTCTGATTCTATGAGGCAGCAGGTATTAAAGATTTATCGGGGTGGGGTTTTCACTGCTCTGCAAAGCCACAAATCTGCCAGAGAACAGGTTCGAGGTTACTCTGCTCAGAGCTAGTAACCTTTGACCTAAACCAGTTCATTGGTCATTACTCAAAACTGCTGCTGCTCACTAGGCTGTATAACCTCCTCTCACCTCTGATGGTACAAATGCTCCCAGTAATTTCTGTCTTTCTATATGCCTGTACACACACACACACACACACACACACACACACACACACACACACACACACACACACACACACACACACACACAGTGCTCTCTGACCTCCACTGTAATGCACTCTCTGACCCTTTCTCTTTGTATACCATTCAGGTGATGACAATGCTCTTAGGATTTACAGATTATAATCAGTGCTGTATAAATGATTAAATTATATAATTTATAACTCAATAAGTGTTTTAAGGAGAAGTTATTTCTGTGACAGCAGCAAAACATTAAAACAACTAATAAGTAAAATAAAAATAAAATACGACAAAGGTAAACAGTTCAATAAGGTAATAATGACAAAAAAGAGCTTAATTAGATAGAAAAAAAATGAAATCAAAGAGCTTTATAAATAAAAATCAATAAACAATGCAATACAATAAAGGCAAAAAATACAAATTTAAATAAACTACAATAAAACACTGTGAAAAACTGAATATAGTACAATAAAGTAGCTCTGCAAAGTAAATTAGCTCAGTAAATTCAGTAAAGTCAGCAGTTGTAAATCTTAGTGCTTATAAATGAATTTCACTTTCCCTGCAGGTTTTTCCCACAAGGCAAACACTGCATCTGTTAAAGGAATCTTTATAATGGTAGCGGATAAAAAGTCAAACAAAAGCACATATATTACATATATTATTATGTCATCATCAATTTTCTTTCCTATTAGAGTGGCATAAGCTTATAAACCTTTTTTTTCTTTTTCATTAACTTCCCTGCTGAAAACGAGTTGACGAGCTTATGCCTCTCCAAGCTTAACATAGACTGGAAGCTGAGGGAGATATGTTGGCTCTGCAAACCCAAGGAATTGCTATTTTATTAGTGGTTATGAGCTGGATTGCTTCTTGGATAGTTGCAGTCACCTGTAAGAGTCTTTGCTGGATATCTGCAGCCTCATTTGGATTGGAAGACTCTGGGAAATAGTTTGGCATGCAGTCCTACCCAAATAACTGTGGATCCTGTTACCACTGCATACAGCCAAGCTTGTTGTTCATCGTCCTAAACAGCTGCTGGCATTAGTTTTTACCTAAAATGTAAATGCCTGCAAGACACAATATTGGTCTTCTTATTCTACTTGCAGTAAGAAAGCAAATAGGTGCATATTCAGCTTTCTTGTCATAATGCAAACATGGAGAGATTCTCACGTTTTGTATTTTGCCATTCTCCTACTTTTATTGCATATACACCCTCAGTAATGAACCTTTAATAAAAAGAAGCAAAAGTACTAAAAACTAAAAATCTTCTAATTCTTATCCTAAGTATGAATAACCAGAAAATGGTAAACATTTGTATGAGTGACACACAAACAGTCATGAGAAATCTAAGTGTACCCTTAACGCTTCCATGGGAATTAAGGGGGTAAATAGCAGCCAGGTGCTGGTAATCAAATGCACTTAATTAATTGATCATTAGCAAGTGTGAGCACCTGTGTAACAGCAGAAGCTTTGGCAGTTTGCTGGTGCTGGACCGTTCCGGTGTGTGGTAACACAATGCTGCAATCTTAGGAGAGCTGTGCATAACCTCAATGAACTGATGCAACGTTGTAAAGAAGAGCGGGCCAACATTCCTTTGCACCAGTGTGACAGACTTCAGAGAGTCCTTGAAAACTTTCTTTTTCACACGACTGTAAATAGATCCTGACAAAAATGAGTCTTTTTTTTTTTATATACTTTACAGACTCCTATGTTTCACCTTTAAATCAGGGGTGTCACACTCAATCACAGGACGGGCCAAAGTTGAAGACACACCCTGAGTCGTGGGCCGAACAGGATTACAAATAATAATTTAAATCAGCAATATAAATTTGAATGGCTAGAATACAGCAATGTTTTTCCGCAACACATTAAAAATAATATATAACATTATATTTTACTTCAAAAATAACATCATGAAAAATGAATATTTCAAGTTGATGAAAATTTGTTACTTTTTCAGATAAAAACTGTGAAAACAGTTGGAAAAATGCTACGTAAATTGCAGTGTATTTGTTTAGACTCCTTCGCTCCTGTTGATCTTACAGCGTTAACTTCCATAGTTACTTCCTCCAAACCAGCAACATGTTTATTAGATCCCATTCCTACTAGACTGTTCAAAGAAGTCTTTCCAACTGGACACATCTCTGTTCTTGTCCTGTTGGACCTCAGTTCAGCTTTTGATACTGTTGACAATAACTATTTATTACAGAGATTAGAGCATGCCATAGGTATTAAAGGTACTGCACTGCAGTGGTTTAAATCATATTTATCTAATAGACTCCAATTTGTTCATGTAAATGGGGAGTCTTCTTCACACACTAAGGTTAATTATGGAGTTCCACAGGGTTCTGTGCTAGGACCAATTCTATTTACATTATACATGCTTCCCTTAGGCAGTATTATTAGAAAGCATTGGATAAATTTTCATTGTTATGCAGATGATACTCAGCTTTATCTATTGATGAAGCCAGATGACACACAGCAATTAGTTAAACTGCAGGAATGTCTTAAAGACATAAAGGCCTGGATGACCTCTAATTTCCTGCTTCTAAATTCAGATAAAACTGAAGTTCTTGTACTCGGCCCCACAAATCTTAGAAGCATGGTGTCAAACCAGATACTTACTCTGGATGGCATTACTTTGGCCTCCAGTAGCACTGTGAGAAATCTTGGAGTCATTTTTGACCAGGATATGTCCTTCAATGCACATATTAAACAAATATGTAGGACTGCTTTTTTGGATTTGTGCAATATTTCTAAAATTAGAAACATCCTTTCTCAGACTGATGCTGAAAAGCTAATTCATGCATTTATTACTTCTAGGCCGGACTATTGTAAAGCATTATTATCAGGCTGTCCTAAAAGCTCCCTGAAAAGCCTTCAGCTGATTCAAAATGATGCAGCTAGAGTGCTGACAGGGACTAGAAAGAGAGAGCATATTTCTCCCATATTGGCTTCTCTTCATTGGCTCCCTGTTAAATCTAGAATAGAATTTAAAATCCTTCTCCTCACATACAAGGTCTTGAATAATCAGGCCCCATCTTATCTCAAAGACCTTATAGTACCGTATCACCTCAATAGAGCACTTCGCTCTCAGACTGCTGGCTTACTTGTGGTTCCTAGGATACTTCAGAGTAGAATGGGCTCTATGTTTATATTTGTGTGGGTGAGTGTGTATGTGCATGTATGTGTATTTGTGCATAAATGTGTACGTGGGTGTGCTTGCGGGCATGTGTGAGTGCTTGTTTGGCTGGACCTGGGTCTGGGCCTTGTGTCTTGCCTCCTGGCCACTCCTCGCTGGTTGCCGCCTTCCCCCTGCACCCCGGGGTGTGGGTGCCTTGGGGTTCCTGGGTGGGGCTGGATGTTCTGACGTGGGAGTTGACCTGCTCCCCTGGGGGTTGTGGCGCGGGGCTGCGGTGGCTTCTTTGGCATGTGTGTGTGTGTGTGGCGGGGGGCTCTGTGGGCTGCCGTCGACCTGTATGGGGGGCTGGCCGCTGGAGGGGGGGCTGGCTTCTCATCACCTCGGGTTCCCTGGGGCCCTTGCTCCTCGGCTGGGGGGGGGGGCTCCGTCCATCTGCTGGGGTAGGGGTGCAGTTGTCTTTGGAATGAGTGGCGGCGGGTGTTCATGGGTCGTAGTGGGCTGCTGGTGGCCTGGGCTTCCTGGGGCTTTTGTGCCCCCCTCTAGCTTCTGATGGGCGGAGCTGTGTCATTCTGCCCTCATTGGTAAGTACATTTCATGACAGAAAACGCTCTTGTAATCACAACACAAAATGATTGGTTTGTGTAACCATGCTTCTGCTTCTTTTCTTTTTTTTTTAAATTTAATTTTCTTTATTTTTTGTTTTGCCCACACAATTTTAATTTTGCAAATTTTGACAGCATCTTTTATGTTTTATAAAGTGATGAGTTATTTGGTTTACTCAAAGGTGCTATTTCTTGTTTCTTCTTACTATTTTCTTCTTCTATTTTTTTTCTTTCTTTTCTCCTCTTTCTTTCTCCCCTTTTCTTTTCTTTTCCTTTCCTAAGTCTGTCAGGTCTGGCACAATTCTTAGATGTTAAATTGAACTCAATGTCACACAGTATGTTAAAAATAACACAAATAAAATAAAGGAGACACACTAACAAGATGAGCCTATAGAGAACCTATAAAGCTCATCTTGAAATAGTAAATATGTTTGGCATAACAATGCATTCAGATCACTGTTCTGTTTGCAAGATCTGCCGGACATGACAGGCTTTAAAAAAAAAAAAAAAAAGAGTAGAATGGGAGGCAGAGCCTTCAGCTTTCAGGCCCCTCTTCTGTGGAACCAGCTCCCATCTTGGATTAGGGGGCCAGACACCCTCTCTATTTTTAATATTAGGCTTAAAACTTTCCTTTTTGATCAAGCTTATAGTTAGGGCTGGATCAGGTGACCCTGAACCACCCCTTAGTTATGCTGCTATAGGCCTAGGCTACTGGGGGGGGGTCCCATAATGCACTCTTTCTTCTCATTCACCTTATTTACTTGTTCAACTCCACTCTGTATTTAATCATTAATTATTATTAATCTCTGGCTCTCTTCCACAGCATGTCTTTTGTCCTGTCTCTCTCCCCTCAGCCCAACTGGTCACGGCAGATGGCTGCCCCTCCCTCAGCCTGGTTCTGCTGGGGGTTTCTTCCTGTTAAAAGTTAGTTTTTCCTTCCCATTGTCGCCAAGTGCTTGCTCATAGGGGATCGTTTTGACTGTTGGGTTTTCTCTGTATTATTGTAGGGTCTTTACTCACAATACAAAGCACCTTGAGGTGACTGTTTGTTGTGATTTGGCGCTATATAAATAAAATTGAATTGAATTGAATTGAATTGAATACTCCTCAGATTTGGTGCATGAAAGCACACACATTTGTGAATGAACTTCCAACATGGATTTTTCTCTTTGTGTCTCATTATTAACTTGAACACAAGGGCCCCTTTTACTGACCTCAGGTCATTTATTATTCTAATAAACGACCACAGTAACTTTACCCTTGTCCCACTTTGATCTGTGGAGTGGTACCTGCACACAAACACAGGAGTAAAATCACCTGTGAGTGAATAAGGTTGGGGACTGATGCCCTTTCAACTTCCTTTGACCTTCTTTCCGCAACTGTCCTAGGTTTTCTTATGAGAACTCAGTGCCCTCTGAGCATGAATTAAAATCAGTTTCATAGTAATAAGAAGATGGGGTATGGAGGGATGTGTGTGTGTGTGTGTGTGTTTTTATTATTAATTGGAGTGAAGATTTCTACCTGCCTCAGCAAAATGTCTGTGTAGTCGTCTCATTACTGTCCAGCTATTTCAGCAAGTTCCTCCAGATGCTGAAAAGTTTCATCCTGTTCTTTTACTACTTTTACTTCTTTTACTGAGTTTAGCGGAGAAGATTAAAATGATGGCTCACCTAAACAAGAATAAATTATAAAGTTTTTCTTGAAACTTCTCACTTAACATTCAGAGTTGCTGAGGGAGCTAAGGCTGATTAAAACACACGCTAGTCTCCTGTGATAAACCTGATAAGCGATCTGCTCCATGCTACAGATGATTCTGTAGCCTGTCTGAGGCAGGGGAAAGGTCGCATTGATAAATGTCTAAATAAGAGCTAACTTAAATTGTTAAATTCTTTCTATTATATTGGCAAATAAATTTGACTGATTGTGCTTCACAAGTAAAAACAAACTTCCAATCCATTTTAGTACAGATGTGAATGAAGACTGTGCTCATATTTACCATTTATGAACAAACTGTAAACTATATTTTCATGTTATTTTAACAACCTGCTTTAGTGACTGCAGCTACCCTCTGAGAATGACAGTAATCCTGCGTGTTGTCATTCAGCCGAACGGGAACAGCTGGGATCTCTAATGTGATTTGTTCATCACACAAAATGTTGGCTTGCTGTCATAAGTCATCTACCTTCTGACACAATTACTCAGTACTGCGATGTGCCGATTTTTGTTTTGTCGCGGGCCATATTTGCCTGTGTGTGTTCTGTTGTTCTGACATGGACCTTATGAAACTGAGCAAACATTAAACTAAATTAGCAGCATTTTAAAAATGAGTATCTATCAAGTGAAAAATGTCCAGCATCTACTACTTTCCGAGCATCGATATCCAGCACAATGCAAATACCCTGTGATGGATATTTCTCACTATTTTCTACATTAACAAGTCAATTTCAAAATATTTTAAGAGCTTCATCTCTAATAGGAACAGGTGATAGACTCGAGGCTTTTCTTACATGGCAGCAGAATAATCCAAGCAGGTTGTACCATCATTATTACCAGAGTAATAAAATGCATCCTTGCAAGTGAAACTTTTAATGACTATCTTTTAGCTCGGACTGTGTAAGGGAGTTGTCAAATTAACTCTGGAGAAATGGCTGCAGAGATGTACTTTGTCAGTTTATTGGGTACAGATTGGTAAAACTAATGCAGTTTAATGCAGCATTCCTGCTAGAAGTTTATGGCCATTATAAAAATTCAATAATACAAAATGGTTGGGAAAATGCTATTAGAATTCCCTCTTAGTACGATGTAGCCCAGTAGCTCCACGAACTATACAGTCTACAAAAGAACCAGAACACCTTAGAAGCACCTTTCCAAATGGGGGCAATCAAAAACGGAGCATTAAATTGCTCATGAAGTAATTCCAAAAGGTTTATTAATTATTTTTGCAGGGCTGTTGTATTAGACTGGATGGGATTTAGCTTGATGTATGCAGACATTTCGGGCCCTTTCGAGATTCTGGTGCTGGCTCATACTTGGCGACCTTGTGACAAGACGCCTTGAACATTTTGCACCTTTTCTGCTAAGAGCCAAGAGTATGGGAAAAAGATACCTCAAACGATATAACAGACCCGTCTTTTATGTGACGCATCGCGGTTTTCAGGGACGTCTTCAGATATGTGCAGCAGTGCTCCTCCTCATTTTCTGGTTTCCTGTTAGGCAGCCTGTAATCTGTGAGGGGGAGCCAGGTGAAGTTAATTAAAAAGCAATCATCAAATGCAGCCACCTGCAGTCCACTGTGACACCGTGAGCAGTGAGGAAACAAAGATGTGTATTCTAAGAAAGCAAAAAAAAGAGAAAGCTATTTCAGTAAAATTTCGCTGAAACAATCCAGAGTTAATTCCCTTGTTATTCTGGAATACATTTTTCATCAAACTGATCAACTCCCATCAACTTGCTGTGGGATCTTTTGTGGCTCAGTTCACCCACATAAAGGTGGAGGATGGGCTTCAGCATCAGATGGAGTAAGTGAAATCCACCTGTCTGTTGGTTTTGTTTGCGTATTGGACATCCACGCCTCGGTTTTGACATTAAAACACAAAGCTGCTGTTTTTCTTTTAAATACTTTATTGTTTCTAATGTGTTTATTGTTTGAAAATATGAAGGTCTGTCAGTTCCTACTTCTTCATCTCTGTCCACTTTTAAAAGATGAGCATTATAATGAAAATGTAATTTTAACCAGGCCTCTAGGGACATTTGGTTTGCTACCAATAAAAGCAGTTTGATGACTGCATGGATGGTTTGTGATGCTGACATGAATTGAGCTGTTGTGTTGCAAATGTTTCTAAGAAGTTGTGTTATTGTGGGTAAATCGTGCTTGTGTGCTTTGAGGTTTTTGATGTTTGACATGCATTTGGGCAGGAACGTTTATCCAAGCTGACTTGTGTTTGTCCGTATGTCCAACATCAGGAGCAGTTTGGGAGTTAATGCCTTAAATTAAAATCTGACTGCATTGACAGCTTGGGGGATCAAACCGCCAGCCTGTGATTAGTGGCCATTTTGCACCGTCATAAGGAGTAGTTTACTAATTTATTACATGAATGTGATGACAACTGTTGTATTACACAGCAGAGGAATGGTGTTTCCTGTAAATCCACACAGCCTTAGTGTGTTTTTACTGAACCATGCAACTGCTGAAGTGGTCTTCAGCTCTCAGGAATAAATTAACTGTTCCCTGAGCTGAGGTTTACCAATTTGTCACATCTTTGTATCACTTACTGTAAACCTATGCTCATCTCCTGCTCCATACGCTTATTCTTGGACACTGCTAGAGTAGCTTCTGCGTGAGCCAAAGCTCACCAGGTGAGATTTAGCAATCACTGCAACAGCAAGGGTGCATGGCATAAACTAAGATCCTTTATAGTAAAACAGAAATGTCACTGCATTAAAAGGGACCAATTATTATGGCCATTTCCAGCTCCATTTAAAAAATCTTTTTTTTAAACTTCACTAGAACAGCTTTATTAAATTGGGTCTTGGTGCAAGTCCCCTTGGTTCATCCTCCTCCCTTTCATCCTGAAACAAACTGCTTTATCTCGCGTCCCTTTAAGCCAACTTTCTTCTGATCGGCTGCCCCTCATCAACAGTAGCTTGAACAGTTTGTCGGGGTGGCGCTTCTGCTCACAGCCAGAGCCTGATGAGCCTGAGGTGAGAGCACATCGGGCACATCTTCTCTCTTTTTGAAACCAAGAAGATTCAAGAGTAGAAAAACCTGTCTGAAACAGTGTTTAGAGCAGTTTGAACTTGCAGCTTTACTCATACATATACTGACCTTATTATTTGAAACTTTGGGCATGTTTAAATATGACCATAAACCTCTGTAACAGTACATACAATGAACTGATCTGCCCTAGATCCAGGAGAACTCGATGTTCCTAGTTTAAAGTATGAGTCAGTTAGGAGCACAGAGTGCAAAGGTAAAGCGCGAGTTGCTGAATTTCTTTGAGAAGGCACGACAGCTTGTGGGAGTTGCATAAAACTTTGCAGCAAGTGTGAAGATTCATTGCGATAGTTAATTTTTTTTTTTTTTTACAATAATAAAACTTTAACTTCATTATACTAATGTGACTTGGTAAACAACAGATGTGAATTGCAGGAAATCATTTTCTCAAGGGTGCACAGATACAGAAACAAAAAAAAAAACAAATCCCATCTCATCTCTGCTTTTGCCACTTTTATGGCAGTATCTGGAAAAACAATAGGCACCAAATGCTTGAAGACTCATTAACTGTCATAAAACACGAAAACAAGACAACTGCCACAAAAACAAGGCTATACATACCAGAACGAGAACGAGTAAACAAACTGCCGAACATCAAAAAAGGGCTTAGAGGGGAGAAGCAACAAAAGTCTGTCTTTCCACTGTATTGATTTGTATCATTACAAAGTATATTCCTTCTGTCTGACTGCTGCGTTTCATCATTTCTTTAACTTCGCTGCCTGTCCGTCCTCTGAATTATTCATCGCAAATTGATTATCACTGTACTGCAGTCCAGTAAACTACCAGGTTCAACGCAGCCTTGACAGTCACATGAGATTGTCTTCTTGTTCATCTGAACAAAGACTTTATTTCCTGCAAAATTACCTCTGACAGCCCATCTGTCTGTTACTGTTTAAAAGAAGAAAATAATACTGGAAAAAAAAAAAATCACAGCCTTTTCACTTCCTTCCACCTGAATCCGCCCCGTCTGTCTGACCTTGTCCTTTTGATCTGCGTTGGTACAAGAGCAATGATTATCTCCTCTTTTAGCTGCTTGCAGTTTGGTCTCAGTTTCTCCGTCTGGCTACCAGACAAACTCCTCACCTGTGCCTTGACTTTCTATGAACAACTTCCTGCCTTTCTGTCTGTGGCTATTTTACCCGGGATTCATTTTGAGCTTTTGCAATCTTCTGCACCTGAGTGATGCTTACCTGTCTGACCCCGTCCTCTTTCATTGAGCTGCCTACACACACACACACACACACACGGCATCTTACTTCTTCAGCCTGTCAGTGGATGGACAGATACGCAGGTGTTAGTGGTGACAGCTATCTGCTCATTTATTCTTCCATCCATAAAGAGGGCAGAGGGCAGTTTGATAGGAATCTGCTCCGTCACTATATGAGGAAACATATTGTTGGACTGTCTGCTTCTTTCTCTCTGTTTGCTGCAGTCCACCTGAAGTTTGCTAAATGCGGATCTGCTTATCTGCTTGTCAAGGTATTACATGTTTTCTGGACTTTTATCAGCCAAGGCGATAACTGAAGTGAGGTCAGTTAAACCTGGCATTTTATGGTCTCTGTCAGATGAATGTAACAATGTTATGACAACTTCTGTTGAGGTTTTGCAGACGTGTGACCACTGAGCATGTTTGCAGTTTTGGATGTGTGACGATCACGGTGACGATGCAGGCTCGAGTGAAACCTGCTGGCTAAAGAACAACTTTTACTTTTGAAGGTGAACATTCTCCATTACCGCTTTGCATTGCACTTTAAGACCTGCCAGGCTAGTAGTTGTGGCAAACTGCTAGCAACCAGAGCAATCACTGGGAGGTTTTTGGTGCAGTGCTGTCTTTGCAACCAATTTCACCAAGTGACTGCCAGCAGTCTCCAGGAACCACTGCCAACCAGTTGGGCAATGTGTATTCTAGCAACCGGTGGCTGTATCATGTCCAACGAAGTGCACAACTCTTAAGCAATGTGCTCATGATGTCACATGAGAAATCTCAATATTTAATTTGAATTAAATTCACAGTGTGGCTCCACTGCTGCATTTTCTGATCTTACTTTGTAACAAAATATCAATTATTAATTGCCCAAAAGAAAATTCTAATTAAAGCTTCCATTGTGAAGCTTAATCTGCAGCCCCACCTGGGCTACCATTTTTCCTAATGTTCTGTGCTTCATGCAGTTAACTTTCTTTTCTATTTGTGTCTTCTTTCCTTAAATATTAGCACCTGTTACAGTGGGATGACATAAAGCGGAAAACACCAGAGTTTTTCAGAAATGTGGATTATTATTTTAAATGTCTAAATACTTGCAGCTAAAAAAAAATGACAGCCAGAGAGCATGATGAGGTCTGGCAAGCTGTGGTGTCTCACCTCCAAGCTGACATAGACAATTGGCAATTAAAGGCCAGGAAACAACCAAAGTCTGGCACTGCAAAGAGAGTGGGGGGGGGGTTGCAGAGGGAGAATAACAAAGGCGCCCTAAATAAATTAAGAATAAGCCCCTCTCGAGTATTTTCTAGTCCTTGATCTCCCAGAGCTGAAAAACAAAATGGGAAAAGCTGGAAAACAAGTGTGGCATGCAGCAGCCACAAATCAAGTTATCCCAGTAGACCAATCAGCAGCTGAAGCAAAAGGCAACCTTACAAACAAGCTTGAGTCACCACAGCACAGCATGCTCGAGCATCTCAGACCAACACACACGGCTCTCACCAAGTAGTTTAAGTGGACTTCCCTAAATGTCCGTGAATGCCCCGACACGAGGATCAACCCACTATAGTAGCATGTGACCAACACAAACATTCATAAAATGAAGGGAGAGACATAACATACTGTCTCAGCTGCTGCTTACTCATGATTTTGGTGCTTAAAGAAAATTGCATTCAGTGATGAAATGTACTATGATTCAGTTTATGCTTTATGCTATATGGATAATACACTCATTATATATAAATATTCTTCCCTAGACCCAGTGTGACAAACATGTACAGAAGTCATGTGTACATACACTTGCAAATGGCATACAGAACAGTTTGTTCATGCATCATCTTTAATATAACTTTATTATAACTTTTAATGCTCCTCCTTCCTTAGTTTCTATATTGCAGACGTGTGCCTTATCAGGCAAGCCTCCTCTCTCTTTCAGGGAGAGCATTTTGGAGATTGAGACATACTTTGAAATGCTGCACTGAGATGCATTTCCAGGTCAGAGGCAGGGGAATGGGGAGGGGGGAGGAATGGAGGCAGAAAATAGAGAAATGAGAGAAGCCCACAGTGCAAGGCTTTGCATTGCTAAGAAGAGGAACTTCAGCCTCACTCAGTGGTTCTCTGTAGGTTCATTTTTGTGAACACCTCCTCAAGCAGGAGTCGCTGTGAAAACAGGCATGGTGGTGCAGTGGTTAACACAGGAGAAAAAAAAAATCCAAATTCAAAAGTACTTTCAAGGCCAAAATCTCTTTTATTTGACTTTCTTACCTTGCATTCAATCTGCCAGGAAGCTCTCACCACCTCTAATGGGGCACAATCAAACAAATTGCTGTGTTTAGGTTACTGATTGTTAAGGCTACAGCTGGGGCTGTTAAAATGTCTTGTATGGTCATGGTGTCATTTATGGTTTATTGAACTTTAGAGAAAGGTTTAGGAGAGGAGACAGCCATTGCCCTGTATCATAATGGGTGGCCTTGATGTTGTTCTCTGACATGCATCTATATTATGTTGACTTATGTCTGTAGAATCTGAAGGTCAGAAAACTGAGTTATAGTTAGAGATTAGAAAATACCTCATCTGAATGAAGGGATGAACAGAATATTTGACATTCAGGAATATTTCCACATTTTGAACTAAATCTGTTTTTGCAATACTTGACACATATTTTTTCAATGATGTAATGTTGCTCGATAGTCCTCCCTACCTCCCTGATTTTGTCCCAACCCCCAAAACAACATTCTTCTCATATCCACCGGCACTGTTTTCCTACTTCACCTTCCTTTCCTGCCCCCTTTTCCCACCTTCCCTCCCTCTCTATCTTCACCTGTAGACTACTTATTTACTAATGATGTTCTGCAAACGCTTACTCTCGTGTTTTTACTCTGCACTCCTCACCTCACTCCTCTCATTGTCATCATCCCCCGACATCTCCTTCATCCTGTTCTCAACCCCTGACTTCACCTCTCTTGACCCCCTCAAGGTGAAAACTGAGAGGCTTTAATTGGCCGGTATCAATTAAATTCTGAAAGCACATGAACTCACAGAGGACAAGTAGGTGGACTTGCTCCAGCTAGTTATCTCCGCTTCCTCCTCTTTCGCCTCCTCAGACTCCTGGACCTCGGCTCATCCTAAGACATAGGATGGATGCCTCTTGCTCCCTCTCTATAGGCAAATCTTCCCTTCATTACATTGCCAACTCTCTTTCTCTGTGTCTCGCTCTCGGTTTCCCTATCGCGCTCGTCCTTATCCATTTCTGCTGCCACTTTTAAATAGATCCCTGCGGCGGTGGCAGAGCCAGCCTCCATCATGGGACCAAGAGGAGGCTAATGCCTTTTTAATGAGGCCTCGGCCACAATGTGACACAGTAAAGTGGCAGGAATCGGTGGCTGGTGAGCCCTTGGTCCAGGGTATTTATCACCTAAAACCCTCTGATCCACTGTGCCTTTGGGAGAAAGGGAGTGAGAGAGGGATGGTCAAAGAGTGAGAGGCAGGAAGAGGTCGAGGAGGAAAAAATAAAGTTGCGAATGGGCCCAAAAAGCAAGCTGGAGAGATCAAGCAGAGGAGGACAGGAAGTGGAGAGAAATGGATGGAAGTAAAACAACCTGAGAAAGTGTAAGAAAGAAAAAGTGTCAGGTCTTAAAAAGCTTAAAGCTTTTTTTTTTATCCTCTTTCCCTTCCTCTCATCATTTCAAGTGGCTTGTACCTGTTTAGCATCGCACCACAGATTGCCCCTAGAAGCTGCATAATGTGAAATCATTATAATAACCATAATGCTTCGACAGTAATTAATATTCCTCCATATATATTGCCGCAGAGAAGGGGAGAGAGGCACTGAGAATGGTTTGCCTCCAGTGAGGGGAGCTCACATTATTATATTCCCACTTCATCCAATATTAATACCCACTGGGCCCAGTATTCTAATATGAGTTCTAGTGAAATGGCCTTAAGTGGCTGAATAGCAAATAAGATAGATTAGCAACAAAAGAAAACCACCTATTTCATTATTAACGCAGATGATTGAAGGTAATGGGCAGAGTAAAGGCGTGAAATCAAAAGAAGCTCTGAAATATGAACTGGTGGAATCTCCTTAAACTCCGTTTCAGCACCACCAGTGCGCTCACTTAGGACTTCAGTGGCGGTCTATTATGGCTCTGCACCACATAAAAAGAGTGTGAGGTCCAATAAAATAGGCGCTGTAAAAACTGCCCATTGTAGTTACTTACTTCAGTCTTTCCACACTGCTGCATGGAGCCGAAGCTGCTCCAGCCCTTCCTCTCGCACAACCTCTGTGGTACCTCAGAGCTTCAGTATCTTCAGTGTGTTTTAAAGTTATATTTCTTAAAAAAAAAAAAAAAAAAAATCTATAAAACTTCATTTTTGATCTGTCTGATTCAAGACATTTGCATTCTGTAACTGCCTCTCAGGCTGCTTGTAGTTTTCAGAGTCTGACTTTTCCAATCATTCACAGGAATTTCCAGGAAAAAGCGCAGGGATGTGATGTGAGTGTCAAAAGCTTTTATCAGGCATATTAGAAAAAAGCATGGCTTTAATCTCAGACTTCTTTCATTAATATTATTCAGTGCATATCTTCTCAGCCTACTGGCTTGTTTTGAACAAATTTCAAACAGCTCTTCTTTTGTTCCATGAGTTGCTGCTTAAGGCACGGTTGCTGCCCACTGATGAAGCACACTTTATTCTGAATGTTTTTGAACCTTTTATTGAATCTTTTTGGATAGTTTGTATGTTGGGTGATGAAGACAGCTCTTCATCTTTTGCCCAGTGACTCTAACCGGTTAAATAATACAGCACTTGCAATAGAAGAACTCTATCAAGTTATCAATATACTGTACATTATTATAATTATTAAAGCCAGACACCTATACCTGAAAGCTCCTCCTTATTGTAGTTAGTGTGAAAATGAAGAAAAAGAGAAGGGTTTAAAGTAGGGATGGGCATGATTTTCAATTGTACAAATAGTCATTAAGTTATTAAAAAAACAGAATAGTTAATGTAACAATTTCTTGTCTAAAATGTCTTGTCATTTTTGCCACCATCTGGTCAGATGGGAAGTGCTCATATGCTGCCAGAAGCGGGGAATAATGCAGCAATGTTTGGTGACCACCATTAACAGAAGAAGAAAGTGCTACTAATTACCAAGCGCCAAGTGAAATGTATAAGACACTCTGAGATTAAATGGTAGCATACAAACAGTACTTAGGGAGCAAAGCCAAAGACGACTACAGCCGTTACAAAGTTCTGTGTGGAACTCCTTAAAAATAAACCGAAACCATGTCCAGCGCACACGCTGTCACTACGAAGCAGGATTTGAGGATTTGGATGGATCCAGATGACTTTAGGTTAACTCCAAGCTGCAGTGCATGTTCATGGTAACTCATGCTGTGATTGGAGATCAACAGGTATGTAATCACCAGAAAGTTACTAATCAGTTGTCCAGAAAATAGCATCCCTTAAGAGCATTTATAGTTGTGGTCAATCCCTGATGGGCAGAACTTTAGTTCTTGCTCTTTTCCGGTTGGCCACAAGCAATTTTACCACAATTTTATTGTTCTATAAGGATTAATATATGTAATAAATCATCCTAAAATGGGATGCCCATTTATACTTGTAGACCTGCGTTTGGATTTGGAGTTTATATTTATTTATTTTTTGCTCTCAGAATGTTAAACATCTCTGGGGCTGCAGCTGAAAGAATGAAAACTAAAACTGCCTTATCCACTATTAAATATTAATTGAACAGAATAACAATCATAATCCATCCTCCTGTTTCTTAATGATAAAGCTTTGAGATACCGATAGCTCTATTAACGCACACGTCAGTGTTCTTTCCTGGCTTTTCTAAGTGCTGGCCAAAGCTAATACAAAGTAAAGTTACCACACTGATGTGCTGCACTGTTGCCCATCATGTTTCCTCTGCTATTTTTGTGATACAGGCCCAATAAAAAAAAGGATTCAGATTTACATTTACACAGGAAGTAGGGAAATTCGTCCCCGACCGCGAGCTACATTTTCTCCAGCAAAAGTTCGAAGCGGGTCATCGTCTCTAGAGAGTTGGTGTAATTCTGTCCGGTTAAAAAGAAAATCAGACAACAAATGGGCTGTTAGGCAGTGTTAGTATTGGTATGAAGATAGCAATATATGCCCTTCAGTTTTCTGCTGCAAGCGTATGTTCCAGACAGTCATAAATGTTGTATGACTCTGTGGAGGGCTTGGGGAGGGAAGAAGAGGAGAGGAAGTGGAGAAAAACAGGACTGAATATGAAGAGGAAGAGGGAGGAGAGGAGCAGGAGGATGGGGAACAAGTGTAAACTAGATGGCAGCGGGTGCAGCAAAGGGTAATACACATGGTTGAGCACGTTCAAGGCCGGGAAGTTTGTTTACTGAATTCACAGTAGTTTTACTGTCTTTAGTTTTTGTGTGTAGATGAAGGAGCATACGCTGTAATAGAGCGAGCTGTTCTGTGGGACCCCTGAATGATCTTAATCTCAGTTCATACTTAGTATGAAAATACATGCGAACAATAAGAGTCACAGTGTCTTTCATTGTGGGCTACTGCAATGATTGCTTGATCTTGAGAAACCTTGCTTTTATAAGCATAATTTAAGGCAATGATCTGCCTTGCTTGACCATGCAAACTGGTTACTTCAGGTTTATTCACAGATTCAGTTTGTAAATGAAAACAAAGCTATTTACTCTCTGCTCGTGGATTTCCACGAAAGCCATCACTTTATCATAATTTGCTCAAGGGCTTGTACCCTGGCACCGAGTGGTCACTGCTTCTCTTCCTGGAAGTGTAATATATCTGGAGAATCCCAGAAATCTGTTTGGATAAAAACCCAAGAATTTGTTGACAGAAACAGCATCTCATTGGCTCTGTGATATTCCTGTATTTCATGTTTCCCAGTGCAGCCCTTTTGATGCTTTATTGCTTTTGGTCCAAGGCAGTAAATCAGCTGATTGTCATTGTTGATTGATTATATTCATTTACTTTCAAGAAAGACAAAAACCCCCCAGCATATTTAGAAGCTAAGTAAATAATTTTTGACAATAGATGCAGATTATTTTCAGATACAATCAGTTAAACATTTGGGCCCCACTTTAATTTTTCCTCCCCTTCGGCTCCTCCATCTTTTTTTGTTTTATACAGGGCCAATAAAAATATTCTTCAGGAATTTATTCCTATTCTTTTCTTTTTCATTAATCTACTGTTTACCCCAATGCATTCTGGATCCGTTTGCCTCATTCTATATTAATTTCTGAAAAACTAGAAAGAGGAAAAAAACATCTAGAGGCAGAAAAACCACCAGTCTTGGCAACAAACAGCTATTCTCTCTGGGCTGATGTAGGGCAGTGATGAATACGACAACTTCCCTGTCATTAATCAGACTGTGGCTTGTCTCTCTCTGGAATGGCCCCCCATCCGTAGCACCCCAGCCCCCCACTTGGAGGGGCCTCAGAGGGGGATGAGACACCACAGAGCCTCCCTTTCTTCCTCTCTTACTCCCCTTCTACCCTCCTCCACCTGACGGCTATCACCCACATCCAGCAGTCCCTCTGGTGACAAAGCTCTTCTCAGTGGAGTTCCGAAAAAAAAGGACCTTGTAGCGAAGCTGCAGAGTTGTAGAGTATGAAATCAAGAAGAAACCATAAAAGAAAATAAGGTAAACGAAACAAGGAAGAGCAGGATGTGACAATTTATGGAGAAAGATAAAATCAGGAATGGGAAGCAGAAGCAGAAGTGGAGCAGCTGGATATCTGTGTGATCCTGTCTTTGTTATCCCCTCAACTCCCCCTCCCAACCATCTCCGTTGGTGCCCACAGACAGCACATACTGGCCTGTCTTTAACAAGGCGCCTGTCCTTGGGAGATTTTTCTCATCATCAATCAGCGGCGGCAGGGGAGTCACACAGGCCAGAGAGCGGGTAAGAGAGATTGAGAGCAGGAGAGAGAGAGAGCGAGAGAGGTGGAAAGAAAGAAGAGGGCGCAGACAGAGGTAGAGAGAAGGAGGGTGACATTGATTTAATTAAAAGATGGAGGAAGCAGTGATTGAGGTGATGGAATGCGTTCAAGAGACCTCACCACAGACTCGCTGAATATGAAACAGCGGCTGCACGCAGGGCTGTGGTGCAGCAACATGTTGTGGGAAAGAACAGTGACCCATCAAGGCCAAGAGTGCTGTTTTCAGGGGACATTTGTTCCTCTGCTATGCAGGTAAAAGAGTTTTCCTGCTGATTTATTGCCCTGGTACCAGTTTTGATCTCTAATCTTTTGTTGTTGCTGTGTCTGCTCATGTTTGATGGTGCAGACCGACAGAGAATCTAAGTTTAACATCCTTTTATTGCTCTGTAGTCAGGCCAGTGGAATTCATTTCAGACTGATGAAAAATTGCTCCAGCATTTACAATACCTAGAAGCCAGTGTTCAGAGAGAAGCTGGACATCCGCCAGCATGAAAGAGAGAGTTCAGGTTTTTGAGATTTTATACTCAGATGAGTTTTTATGTCTCTGTGTGTAATTTGAAATAATGGCGTAGTTTGCATATTTTAGTGTGGCATCAAATCTTTGATATATAGCCCACTGTCAACAGCTGCAGATGAGATAAGATGGAAAAAAAAGAAGATTAATTTTAGGCCTAGAAATTGCATACTGCACTGAAAAATGCCCCAAAACAAACAAAAAAACTACTGTAGATCAAAAACAGGGGCCTGTGTGTGTGCACACGTGTGTGTATGCTGGGTGTCATGATGTGTAACCTGTATATGTGTGTTAAGCCTGTTGATGTATGCTTTGTTCTCTGGCATGAAACGATGGGACAGGAGACCGGACTGGATCTCTGGTTCCTCAGTGTCAACCGACTGAAATGCATAAATACAGAAAATCATGAGCTGTGTGTGTGTGTGTGTGTGTGTGTGTGTGTGTGTGTGTGTGTGTGTTGTGTTGTGTTGTGTGTCTGCTGTGCCTGGCTCCCTCCAGCCATGCTAGAAACCACCGTGACTCTCGTTTTGTAACTGTAAGTAATAATGTAATGTTCAAGCTTTTAACAGTTAATTAGAAGCATAAAATAATATATCACCGAAAATACAACACACACACACACACGACAGCAGATGCAAAACACACAGGCAGGAAATTAAAATCCAAAATAAAAGATTTCACAGAAAAGAGGTGTTTTGGTGAAATTCATGAACTTTCATCACATCAACTAATAAACTGCAAATTAGAGCTTTTGTAAGCAATTTCCTGTTTTGTGTGTTCAATTTTACATTCACAATTTACATTTATTTCACTGAAAAGCTTCAATGTAACAGAGTGGATACACAGCATGAAATCCATAAGCCCTACAGAGAGTTCTGCAGCTTTTATTATTTTATCACCTCTAGTCAGTACGTGTGTGTATGCATTAGGTATTTTGGTGATTATTGTGCAAATGGTAAATGGACATGACTACTGTTACTGGTGACTTGAAGGTTTTTTTTCACACTGCACACCACATTCACCCATTCGCACACGTATCCATCCATCCATCCATCCATCCATTTTCTCATCCAATTCGTGGCAGCAGGCTGGAAACTCTCCCAGCTGCCAGAGTACATCCTGGGTAGCTCGTCAGTCTATCGCAGTGCCAACACAGAGACAGACAACCATTTATGTTCATAATCACACCTATGGTCAATTAGGAATCACCTGTTGGCCAAACACAAACATTCATCATACATTATTCTATGCATACAGTGGCTGTGTCTACTACTATCGCATGCCAGTTGATGAATTGGGACATGTGGATGGACAGAAGGACTGGAGGAACTGGGGATTGAACCGCCTACCTTCTGATTGGTGAGTGGCGCCCTGTGTCTTAAAATAACTTCATTTTTTGTGCTATTTTTTTGCCCGAACACAACACATTCATCAAGAAGTCTTTTAACTTACTTGACAACTAATCTTATCAACCAAGCGACAAGTCAGTTGTCCTTTTTTGTAGATGCCTCCTTTGTGTGTGTGTATGTGTACACACATATGATCAGGATTTCCAGCATTATGCTAATGAGCAGCTATAATGTCCTGTCAACTGAAGTACCCCATAAATCAGTTTTAGTTTGACTTTGAAGTGAGACAGACTCCAGGAGACTAGGTGGTGAAGAGATGAGCCGATACACACACACACACGCACATACATGCGGCAGAAGATGAAAGGCATACAATATTTATTTTGGTTACAAGTCGACATCCACATTTTCTTAGTTCCCTCTTATTTTCTCTTCATTCTTTCCCGCTCATTGCGCTACCTTGTTTGTCCATGCCTCTACTTAAACCGATCCATGTGCTGCCTCTCATCTCTCCATCTGTGTGTGACTCTTGCTTTTGCCAACAAGCTCAGGCTAGTGTCCAAGCATGTGACTCACAACACTGAGGAGGTATGGATCTGTTCCTGAAAGCCTTGTTTATGACGGCACAATCTGACTCGATGTCTCCTGATGGAGACAGTGACTAGCTGTGAAACTGAGCCAAAAGCTGTCACTTGTGCTGGAAGAACATTACTCTTTTTAGCTCATAGCAGATCACTCATCTCAAAAACCAGAGAGAAGACGTGCACATAAAGACATCCTCATATGTCCTTTTTTTTTTTTTTTTAGCAGACACTTACTGGCATGGACGCAGAGACTGGCCACACACTTGCCACAGGCGGAAAAACTGATGAAATTTTATGCCAACTCTCAGAAGCTCTTCTTTCCCCCCCGTCTTTGGGCTGGCCAAGGCAAACAGAGCATGTCACAACTCCCGCACTGCCTTCTGCGAGTTCATTTTCATGTCACTGCAGTCTAATTGCTGAGGTAATTAGATTAGGGAAGGCTGCGTTAAAAATAAAAGTTTCTCATGTTTCTCAGCGCTTTTGCCTCGACGGATATATGCGGCGTTTGAAGGAGACATCCATCGAGGCCACCAAAGTTGCCGCTTGCATTCTCTCCTTCTGCTCGACCTTCTCTTATCCTTTTGCTGCAGGGAGAACGGCACTCGAGAGGAGCTTCATTTCACAGAGAATGTTCTGGTTGTTTTCATTAGAGAATCAAGAGGTCAGAGTTAAAAAAAAGTTCACACATTTTCAGGGGTTAGTTTTGAAGTGAATATATATAAAGTCCCAAGGAAAGGGATTTTGATCATTATCTAACAGCGAGTGAGACATCTGTTATTTTAAAGTGCATCAGTATTTACAGCCCAAAGGGGCTGCAGAAAAATGTGGTGGCCACAGAAAATTTCCTGTAGAAACAGGTACGGATAGAAATGGAGGCGTCAATGCTAAAAGCTTGACCTGCTCATCTCTACTGTTTTTTTTTTTTTTGTCTTTTCATACATGTTTAAATACCATGCAACACCACATTTTAGAAAACGTAATCTGATTACAGTAAAGAGTTACTTTGCATGAGTTACTTTGTTGCCTCTTCCAGAGTAATGGATTATAGCCAAACACTGCCTGTAACAACAGATGAATTAAATCCACAATTTCTGCAGATTTTTGTGCAAAATTTTACTTGCACACATTTTAAGGCTGGAAAGAACAACCTTATTTTCTGCTGTCTTAAAAGTTTAAGCTTTAGAAGGGTCTGCACTTCAAAAATAAAATAAAAAAAAATAAAGGCTAAGTGTCTGTTTCTGCTGTTATTACACTAAGTATTCAAAGGATTGCTTGCATTTTCCTTGGAATCGAACCCAGAACTTCTAGATGTTATTCTAACTGTGAGGTAGCAGTGCTAACCACTGGTCCACCGTGCTGCCAGAGGTTTAAATTAAAAATTTGCAAAACCCTTTGAACACAATAAAGTCAGTTATCCAGTTAGCTGAGCACTGGATAACACTCTGTAATAGGTAACCAACAACACACAGGTTAGATTTCGAATCTCCAGGCCGTCCTACAAACCGAAGACTGCTGTCAAAACTCCTGATTTGCTGGGATTAGCTGTTGCAAAAATCAAACATTTCACAGTTTCTGGTTCAGCACTTCTTGGAAAAATAAAGGGAAGGGAATGATGGTAAATGGCTGGGATTAGAATAATGGTAAATATTAATTTCAACTCCTGATTTCTTGCTCCTGATTTTAGGCTGACCGTCTGTGGTAAATAATTAAACCTTAACAAAATTTGGCTTTTTAGAAAGTCATAATGCTGATCAATTTATTTGCTTGATTGCTTGCCTCTAAGTCTGACTGCTATCTGTATTCTGCAAGCACCAGGCTACCAGGACGACATAAGAATAATAAATGCAAGAAAACAGAAACAAGAGCAGATGCTGCTCCTTTCAGTGACTTGTGCTTTGTGATAAAGAGACTCCAGAGATGATGTTACAAGGAGAGTAATTTCTGTGAATATTTTGGTTTTGAATCAAAAGTTGTTTTTTTTCCCCCTTTGATTGATGTTTGCTTCCCAAGAGTGCACTTCTAAAATCGTTGCAGCAGAGGTGGTGAGTGTTATGTTCTCAAGCACAATATTAGGAAGAAAGAAACAGTGGGACCCAGGATGAGAAAGAAGAGAATTTTTCTTATGTTTAAAATCTCATGAAAAAGTCTGGCAGTGCTGTGAAAAAAAAATATTTACCCCATCCTGGTTTCTTATTTGTTTTTACATATTTATTACACTTACATATTTCCAATCATCACATTAGACAACAATAACCAGAATAAATATAAAATACTGCTTTTAAATGATAATTTCATTTACTGAGGGGAAAAAAACTATCCAATTATTCTTTTACATTGCTGTGGATGAATTTTGGCCCACTCTTTGCAGAATTTTTTTTAATTCAGCCACCTTTGGAAGGTTTTTGGTTTTAAACAGCCTGTTTGAGGTCACGTTTGAGGTTTTGTTTTTTGAGACATTCAGAGGTTGACTTGCTAGTGTGTTTTGGATCATTGTCCTGCTGCGCAACCCAAGTTAACTTGAGCTTTAGGGTGCGAACTGATGGCCGGACATTCACCTTCTGGATTTTGTGGTAGAGAGAAGAATTTGTGGCATAATTATGGCCAGTCATCCATGTCCTGAAGCAGCAAAGCAGCCCCACACCATCACACTACCACCACCATGTTCATTTTACACCAGATGTAACGGGACTCAGACCTTCCAAAACGTTCTCACCAGACAAACCTTGGTAGTGGTGTTGTCCTTGGAGCCCTCCCATGGACATCTCTTTCTTAATGATGGTAAATCACGAACACTGACCTGCTGGAGTCCTAAAACGTGACATATGTGCAAAAAAGCCCAAAAAGGATTTGGGAAGGGGGCACTCCCCCCCCCCAGAGCATTGTACATATACATTCAGGTGTAGTATGCAGAGTTGTGACTGCCATGTGCTTTTATACTGTTGTCTATATTTTGTGTGTCTGTGGATGCTCTTATGCGTTCTGCTTGTGTGCTCCACTGCATACATGACAGAGGCGGACCTCTGTATCTACTCCATGTTTTACTTCAGTCTGAAGGCATCCTGATCGATCATGTGAGTCTCGCACTTGATGCCTGATGATGGATAGTGTAAAAGGTGATTTATTAGTCGTGTCAGAGGAACAGGCAGCAGGGGGAAAACTCTTTTGTCCCTGTCTTTCGAGAGCCTTGCTCTTGTTTTTCATTTTGTTCACTCTTTCACAGCACAGTTCGCTCTCTTGCTCTGGATTATTGTTGCCCTGCAGTGCCCTTTTAGATCTGGCAGTGAAGCTGCCTTCTAGCGAACAAAGCTAAATACCAGAGGTCTTGCCCTCATGCAGCTAAGACATTGTAAATCTGTAGAAAATGACTGAAGTGAGCCATGGGCAGGCATATAGCAGAAATCTCTGATGTGCTTTTGCCTCTCTAATTCTTGCCCTTGTCCCATTCTTTCTGTCTGACTGGAGGCCAAATAGCTCGTTAATCACAGGCTTCAAAAGGTAGCACTGGAATGAGCAATTTCCTGTGAATTGGGTGTGATGAGGAAGAAGTCAGGAGGGAGAGAGGGATGAAGAAAGAGAAAAGCAACAGGTATTCAGCAGTGCTTCCATGCCTCTTGTATCACGCTGATGGTGAGCAGAGGGCTGAGGGTCGGTTTGTAAACTGATTGTGAGAGTGAGGTGTGTGATAGTTTCCACCCGGTTTAGCCAAGCTCAAACTTTAATACTGAAGCTCTGTTCGACCACAGGAAGGTCACTCATAAGGTCAGTGTATGTGCAGTAGGTCAGGCTTCAGACTGCTCCAAAACACTCTGTTTTGGTTGGTTTTGTTCTTTCAGCTCTGTGCGATGTCAGTGAGAGCTCATATCCCTAATATAGCTGTTACCACAGAAGTCCCACCCATCTCCTGTTCAAACCTTCTGTTTATAAGTGGCTTTCAGTTCAGAACAAAGCTGCATTAAAGAGGGAGGTTGTTTCTGGCAGTGATTACAGGACTGCAACAGTATATGCCCAGTATATGATCATCAGTGGTTCAAAAATTAAAAATATGGAGCTGGAAATAAGGATAATGGGTCCCTTTTAGTGAGGCCCCACTTCTGTTTTAGTCTGTCTGACCTTACTGTACGCCCTGCATCTTTGGTTACTGTGGCACTTCTTTTTAAACTTTACAATAAACAACAAATGATTTAAAAAAAAATTTTCTGGCAGAATTTACCAGCTCAGATGTTTTGGCCAAGCAAAGTAATTGCTGAGTGCTGAAAACGTTGCTTTCAGTTCTTCCAGTCTTTCAAATAAAAACAAAAAAAGACTATAAAAGGATGCTGAATATTTAATTATTGGCAAGTGAACTGGTTAGTGAAATTAAATACAGTGCATAAAGAAGTTATGGTTATGTTTCTGAAGTAACCATGTTTTGCTGCTTGGCTTGTGCTCTGGTTTAGTAGGTTTCTACTTATAAAGTTAATTCTCCCTCTTTGCTGGACATGCTGTAATGTAGTCCTCTAAAGAATAGCAGGTCAGTGCTACTAACATTAGAAGAACATCCAGAACTTGACTCCACACAGATCATGCTGCACAGAAGACGTGCTTGTAATTAACTAGGATTTTTTTTTTTATATGTGACCCACAACCCCACAGTCTAATTAGGTCATTAATGAGATCTTTTTTTCCACCTCATGTAGAAAGCTAATTAGGCTTTACATGCTTGCACTTGTTGCATATTTGAGACTAGAAATTTTATGGTCAGAGGGAAGCGTATGTGTGTGCGTGTGTGTGTGTGTGTGTGTGTTTTTGAGCTGCAGGCTGTGTACAGAAACGGCACTAGCTCGAGCTAGCTTCTGCTTGTTTCTTATTACAGATTACAGTCGAGCGATTTTACTCGTGAGGATGTCATGATACGCATCTTAAGATATGAGGAACGTTCAGCTTTATGAATGACATTTTAAGCTCCAGTGATGTGACACTACTCAGTTTCTGTATGTGATGTGACATAATGTAGAATGATGCGATTCAATAGAGCATAAATGGTTTCATTTTTATTTCTGCAGTGTTCTCGCAGTGGGTTTTTAAAGGAAAAAAAACTGTAAACATAAATCAAGACAACACAGTTAAGCAACAGAGAAATTCAAATGGGCCCATTTTTATACATCTGCAACATGATTTAATATAATGTACAGGATGTTTCCCAGCAGATAGAGGAAAATCATTCTTCCTAATGCTTTCAGTATGTTGTACATCCATCCATTTATTTTCTTCCACTTATCTGAAGTCATGGTGGTTGTGGTGACAGCAGGCTAAACAGGATATTCCAGATGTTCTTTTTCCAAACAACATTTTGTGGTTCATCCCAGGCTATCTCGGGTATCTCCCAGGGCATATGAGACATACTGTATAATCTCTGCATTGAGTTCTGGCTCTACCTTGGGCTCTGTTCCCAGCTTGGTAAAAGACTTCCAAGAAAAGGCACCCAGAAGGCATCCTGATCAGGTGCCCGAACCCCTTCAGCTGGCTCCTTTTGACGGGAAGGAGCAGTGACTCCGCTCAGTAACAGCTATCACTGCTGTTACTGAGTGCGATTGACCTCCAATGCCCAGTTTGTTTGGTTAGTGTGATTGTTGGGCCTGCTTGCAAAGGTGGACACCTCACCTTTCAGCTGAGCTGAGTCTGCTGTATTGCGTATGCATTTTTTTTTTGCTCCACAGTAAATATACAAAATGATGTGTTGACTTCTTATGCGCTTTTTTTTCTATTCTCAATGTCACCCTTCAAATTCCACAGAAAAGTTCTCTGACTTGCAGTGAAGGACCAGATGATCTGTCTCCTGGCCACCAAAGTTTCAGCTTTTATCTCAGAAATCACAGGAGGTCATCATCAAATAGCTAGGAGTGCTCCTGTACTTTGGCCTGGATGATTGGGGCTAATCATGAAGAGGGTGAGGCTTCCTTTCTCACAAAAGATTATGATTGCCACTTCATTTGATGAGCATTGTAGCTGATTCTGACACAGCGATCAGCACTTCAGCTTTCCCAAATTTTCTGCATTGCATCAAACATGACAGGCCAGAGCTCCCTAGGGTACAGGTGGATCCGGAATAAGCTTTGTTTCTTATCCTAGAGGATCACTCTTTGGCTTCTGTAGCATTCTGCGGTCTCTAGTAGTAGTAGTAGTAGTAGTTTTTTTTTTTGCTATTCTGTTGCATTTTCTGAGTTTTCTGAGATGCAAAATTCACATTAGCATGTATTATTGTTTCAGGTTTCACCAGCAATGCAGTCTTTGCTTCAACAATTTAAAAAAAAAAGTCATTCACTTCATTCAAATTAATACCCACTTCCTGCTACAAATTCCATTAACTTTCTGTCTTTTTTGTTAGTAAAAATAATCCTCTTGCTACCTGCTTTTTCCAGAAAGTCTCTCATTTTTCTCCTGATGTCATACAAGCTTACAGGACTTTGCTAAAGTATTGACTCACCTCACCTTTCTTCATATTTTGCTAAGGAACATGGATACATTTCCAGCAAGCCTGAAAGTCAATATTTGGTATGACCACTTTCATTCTTCAACACAGTCTGAACTCTCTGAGGCAAGCTTGCTTTTCATTTCTTTAAGTAGTCTTCAGGAATATTTCTTCAGGCAAAGCTCTTCTTTGTTGGCTGCCTTTTGTTCTGTTGTCTATCAAGATGATTCCCACACTGCTTCAACAGTTTTGAGATCTGGGCTCTGTGGAGGCCAAACCATGACTGATGGAGGCCCCAGAGCCTCCACTGTGTTTTACAGATGGCTGTAGACACTCACTGTAGACCTCCACCTTACACACTGAACACAAGTTCAATCAAAAATTTCAAATTTCGCATCACAACATAAGACCTGTTGTCCAGTTTTTGTGTAGTTTGGCACACCTCAGCCTTTTCTCCCAGTTTCCCTTCCTTAAGAATGCCTTCTTGACAGTCATCCTTAAACTGAAACCATTTCTGATGAGGCTCCAGTGAGCTGAAGAGTCAGATGGATCTCTCAGGTCCTTTGTCAAGTCTTTGCTGGATTTTTTTCCCTATTTTTTAAGGACATGACTTTCAGATAATGTCCTGCTGCAGATCGTTTTTAGGCCTGCCACTTCTTCTTTCGCCCTCCACATAGCCAGTTTCCTCGATTGATTTTAAGGACACTGCAGAGCATGCAGAGGTATACCAAGTTTTTGGCTAATGGCTTCTTGTGAATCACCTTGTTGATACAAAAATACTATTTAAATCCCTGTCAAACTGTTTTATCTTTAGCTTTTTAGATTCAACTAAAGAAATGGGAAAATTGTGTTTTTGAAACAGTCTGGTAGCAACAAAGTGTCTAAAGGCACAATTTAAAACAGACATGACACTGCTTCATCCCTTGAGTTGGGTGCCTTGTTGTGCTTGAATGATTTATAGATCAGTGTTAAATGGCTTAAAAGACAAAAAGCATTCATCTGAAAATGGTTGGGTATAAGAACTGAGTGGAAAAAGCAGCCGTTGTTCAAAGTAACACTTTGAAAGACCTTCATGAAGCCTGGAGAACTATTTGAAGAAACTACAAGAACATCTAGCTCGTTGGAAGCAGAATATAAAGAAATGAAGGGTGGCTAAAGACTTTTGCACAGTACTGTATGGACTGTACTTTGTGTCTTGGCTGTTGTGTTTAATGTGCTCATTCTCTATTACATTGTGTGGAAGCACTGTGTACTTTGTAGTGTGATGGCATTAATTTAAAATAACTGTACAGAACAGATCCAAACATGATTTTACTAAAATTATATGTAGCTCTTTATTAACTATCAATATCTTGTGAGTTACTATGAGAAGGTTTTATCCTGTCACTTCAAAGTTGGGTAAACTCATTTCACAAGTCAAGGGAGGGTAAAAAAGAAGTGAAGCCGGATGGGTTTGGATCATATGCTTGTTGGTATTTTTGTTTCTGTGGCAGCATTCTAGTTTCTCATTGTGAAAGGCTCAGCAGGTAAGTAGCCTGACAGTTATGAGTTTGTGCATATGCGTGTGACTGAAAGATGGGGAGTGTGAGATGGTGATGCAGTGTTGATGGTGCAGTGATACAGTACCTGCAGGGAGCTGTAAGAGAAACTTAAGGGAACAGTGTTCTTTGAATCAGATGGAATTTGACTTTCATTAACCACTCTTTGGCTTACTCTTCTTCTCACCCCCCCTTTAAGCTACTCTTTTCCTTCTATTCTCGCTTTTTATACCTTCTTTTGTCCTTTACGTCTTTCCTCATTTTACCTTGTTTATGTGATTTGACAGAATAGCTTATGCAACAGCACAAGTGTACTCAAAAACAAATGTCCAATCCCACTCTTTACATCCAGCTCATTTCATTCTCTATCGCTGCTGCACCTCATCTCCCTGTTTCTTTGCCTTGTGAATGCAATTTCATATATCCATCTGTTTGTTCCTTTTTGTCTCATTTTCACTGCCAGTCATAAAGATCTCTAATTAAATAATAGATAGACATCTGTCTGTCTGGCTGTCTATCCTTTGACCTTTTTGACTCTTAGCTGGATGTAGTTTGTCCAGTGACCTATAGAGGGCGCCCTTTGGCTGCACAGTGTCAGAAAAGCATGACCTGGCATTATCTAACCGCACAGTGCACTGTTGTCTTTTTCGGTCTCTCATCGCTCTCACACACACACACGCTCAGCCTCCAACCTGCCGTGCCCTGGCTGCACTCAGCCTCTTGCTCTCAGGAAAGAAGTGATGAGCAGGGGGAGAAAAGGTGATGAGAATCGGGTATGAGAGTGATGAGCACAGGGAGAGATTGGCTCGCTGGCAGATGATTTGAAGATCATTCTGCCCCCGAAATAGCTCTCCCGTTACTAAGGTTGTCTGAAAGCATTAATAAGTAATGAAGCAGCAGAACTTTGTGAATGTGTCGAGACATGTCAGTCTGTGTGTGTTTATGCAGTATTTTTGTTACCTGAAGTATATTTATAAGATTTTATTGAAATATTTTGACACAAACTTTTATTTAAATCTATATTTTTGATGAAAGGCCTGATTTGAACAGCTGGTCTCTGTTTTCCTGCCACTGGTGCGCAGTATGTGCAGCACATTTCTGCTTCCTTTTTCTAATCTGCATCTGGCTGAGATGCAGGTTAGTAGGTCATGTAGCCCAGGTACTGTTTTTAGTGGGGAGTGGTTTTTTTTTGTTTGTTTTCTTTATGAAAGTGGGTGATGCTGAAAATCAGACTGACTTTTCTTCTCCCTTCCCTTATTATTGCAAAGAAGGGAACTATTATTGCTGGTCTGAATGCAAGAAATAGAGAGTGCTGGGGTTGCTGCATAAAACAAAGTGAGGTACCTTTTCAAAAAGTAATGCATTACACTCAGTGGACACTTTATTAGGCACACCTGTTCAGCTGCTCATTAAGACAAACTGGAATTTGGAAAGTTGACACTTCAACTTCATCAGAATGGGCAAGAAATTTGATTTAAGTGACTGAATGTGGTGTGACTTTTGGTGTCAGAAGGGCTGGTCAGAAGATTTTAGAAACTGTTGATCTGCTGGAATTTTCTCACACAACCATCCCTAGGGTTTACAGAGAATAAAAACCATAAGAGCACAGCATAATGTACAGCACGTTGAACCGTGAAGCAGATGGGCTGCATGCCACAGAGTCACAAAGCTCCACTAAAATTACCTCTGCAATCACCAGATCTCAATCCAAAAGAGCACCTTTGGGATGTGGCGGAACAAGAGAGTCGCATCCTGAATGTGCAGCCGACAAATCTGCAGCAACTGTGCGCTGCCATCATGCCAATATCCCAGAGGAATGTTTGCAGCACCTTGTTGAGTCTATGCCATGAAGAATTAAGGCATTTCTAAAGGTTCGCCTAGTGAAGTGGCCGGTAAGTGTATGTTCCTTATTTACTCACTGATGAAAGGAATTTGTCGCACTACGTGTTCCGTTCCTTTTGCACTAAACCACAGCATGGGTTGATGTGAGATGTGTTGTCACAAAATAAAGCACCGGTGTGGTGGTGTTCTGCTGCTGTAGCCCAGGTTAAAATGTTAAAATCCAGCTCAAAGAGCACTTTAGCACGGGTACAAATGGAGGCTCCAATGCTACAAGCCTGACTGCTCATCGCTGATATTTTATTTTAATATTTTGTATTTATTTTTAGTCGACCTGTTGGAAGTCGAATCTTTTTAAAATTATAACCACCAGTATTTTCCACAGCCACCAACATCCCCAGAGTTAATTCTGTTTAATCAGGAAGGCAAACACATGCAGATATATTAATTGTTTGTTTATTAAATATTCAATAATTTCAAATGATTTTGATTTGTTTTTATTTTTGCTGGTTTATGTTAAGGGTTATTAAGATTTAGCTTGATTTGAGAGAAAAGCAGGGGCAGAAAGGAGAGGAAAGGGGGTGATGGTGAGAGACAGAGGGTAGAGGGGTAATGCAGAGGGAGAGGAAAGGCTAACAGGTGGGCGAGGGACCTGGAGAACTGACGGGAGGTTAAATGAATATTGATGAAAGAGAGGGAGGAAACGAGGAAGGGAGGAAGAGAGAAGGGGGTAAAGGTGGGGGAGGAGTGATGAAGGCAGGGTGGAGGGAGGGTTCAGCTCAAGCTGAACCATCACCCTCTCTTTTGTAGCTGCTCTTCTTTTTTTCATCTTCTCCTCCCGCACTTTTGCCCTCTTTGATTCTTTCACTTCCTGTTCCAGGTCTTTCTTCACTTTTTTACACCCAGTTTCCACCTCTTATTGTTCAGCCTTCAACCCCTCATTCTTCAAGAGTTTGTTTGCCTCCTCCAGTTCTTTCCCTTTCCTCCGCATTTCTGTCTTCACCTCTTCCAATGCTTTTTGCACTTCCTTCAGTTCCTTCATAGGAAAATCAAGAAACTGAATAGTCTAACTTTCTTTCATTGTCAGATTCTTCATGCTCTCTATGCAGGTCTTTCTTTCCTTCATTCAGTTGTTTTCTCTCTCTCTCTTTTTTTTTGATGATCTCCTTTACTTTTACTTTTGCTTCCCCCGGTGCCTTTTTTTTTTTTAAATCCATTTCCTTCAGAGCTGTCTTTTCTTCCTCAGGTTTGTCTCTCAAGGAACTCCTTCCTCAGAATCTCTTTCTGAGTGCTGTGTTTTGTTCATCAAGGCCTCGTCATTTTGAAGCTTTTCATTGAGAGTGGCAGAGAGACACTACCTCTCCTGCTTCAGGCTCAGGATTTTGCTGTCCCTCCGCCTGAGCCGATCCTTCAGATTGTTCACCTCCTGCTAGAAGTCGTCTGACTTTTTCAGAGCTTGTGAACAGGCCTGATCCTCCTGCTGGCTATTTTAGTTTTTTTTTTTCCTTTTCTGTCTCAAGCAGTAAGGTCAGCTTGTCATGCTCATCTTTGTAAGATGCTACAACCTCGGTGAGTTTGTCAGCTTTCTCTTTATACTCATGCAAGTTGAGGTACATCGTTGACCTTTTGGCCAGCAGGTCTTTGTGGCCTGCTTTCATTGGCAACATCCAGCCACAGTCTCTTCAAAGGATTTTCAAATATTTAAATGCCAGGGCAGAAATCAGCTGACACTGATGAGTACAGACACTTAGCACTTAATGTAGAAATTTCAGTGTTTTGTTTGTTTTGAGATCTTCCTGTAGTCAGGGTCTTATTTTTGGCAATATGTGTGGACCCTAGAATTTTTTTTAAAACTTCAAATAGTTGGCATCTCATCAAGGAATTTGTGTGCCTCTGTGATTTGAGCTTTCCTCAGAGGGCCTGATGGCCACCTCTGTATGACTTTGAGTTGTACAAGATGATGCTCTGACTGCTGTCAGAATACCTGCCTGTCTTGGGACCTCTGGGTGGGATCCTGGAATGGGTTCCACATGGGAATTCTATAGTTTTCCTGGAAGACGTGGGAAACAATGGCGATGGTGGATGGGAGGAACAGCTTACCTGTTAGAAGCCAAAATGGTGTTTTATTATTGGACTTCTTTGGCGGACATGGATTGTCTTATCATGTTTGATCACGAGGTGGGCCATAAATCTGTGTAGCAGACCTGTTACTGTATATCTTGGAAAGAGAGAAGAGCAAAGCTGTCATCTGATTACCAGCTAGTAAAGAGCCGGAGCAGATGGCGGGGAAGGCTGCTGGACCGACCCGGTAAGCTCCTCATAGACAGTAGAGGCACATCCTAGCTGTATGCAGGAAGTACGAAGAAACAAAGAGTTATGACAAGAAGTCTACAAAGGTTAAAGATTTGATTTAATTTGGGACCCAATTGAGGAAAGAAATTTGTTTTTTTTAGGATTTTAAAGAACACTGCATAGACTGTGGATATTAGCTGACTATGAAAAGCAAAAGGAGCCCCCCCAAAAAAACCCCCCACCAATTACTGTCTAGTATTGGATGTTTTGTCATATTTATTGTGGTTTTAACAGCCTTGTGTGTGTCTGTGTGTATTTTAAATAACAGCGATTTCATGTGTAATGGCCGTGGGAGTGAGTTGCTTGAGGTCTGTGATTTAAATTGATAGCACTTATGAAGATATCCTCCATCTAATTTGCTTTTATGCTTTCTGTGATGTGTTCATTAGCTCATGTGACATTCAGGTGAATTAACCAGTAAATTTAATCATGTTTTACGTGTGTGTGTGTGTGTGTGTGTGTGTGTGTGTGAGAGAGAGAGAGCCTGTGTAAATGTCATGCTCTTAATGTGAATATTTTCCTGAGCTGTCCTTGAGTGCCAGCTTGAAAAACTTTTTCTTAGAGAGGAGCATCAGTGGGCGTATGTATAAGTGCGATGGAAGTGTGAGCCAAGTGTAAACAGAGTTGCCTACACCAAGAAAACTCAAACTGTGAGGTCAGAAACGTCTATTACTCTCTTTATGATTACAAGTACTTTCAGCTTTTCCACCAGGAACTATTGAGTCAAAATGGTAACGCTTACATCTTGATGCACGTCTCCTTGTGACCAGTTTAATTAGCAAATAATATCCCAAACAGCCACACTCATTAAAAATCATTTTATCTTGATGGCAGTCGAGCACTTTGCATGGAAGCTTCGCCACCATTGGTGTGTGTGTGTGTGTGTGTGTTGAGTGTGCATGTGTGAACAAAAGAAGAAAACTGTATGTAAAGTATGTATAAAGGTTCTAAGCACAGTCCAGTCACCACATTAGTAAGGGTTCTAATTTGTGTGTTGTGGTATGAAAGTTGGTTACACAGGTGCAATGTTTCTGCTGTTTTTTTTTTTCTAAATCTTTTTGAAATCCCCCAAAATTCAGTTTTGCGTGAGGATTTGTGAGCATTCATTTATGAGCAGCTCCCTTGAGGTCCTGCCACAGGATTTTCATTTTGTTGAGGTCTGGACTTTGACTCGGCCGCACACCATCTATGCTGTGGTAAGCTGGGGCAGCAAACTGAGGGTAGGAGCTGATCTGCAAGGCCAGCGATGTTGTGGGTGTGGAGCTTTGCTCTCTGACAGAGGTTTTAGAAAGAAGGATTCTGTACAAGTTAAAGACAATATTGGACAATCCTTCACATCCTCTTCATTTCATGCTGGACAGCCACAGGAGCACGTTCAACAATCCACCAGAGTGTACCACAGAACACCAGCTGAGGCCATCAAACTTTAAAACTCTTCCCAGTGATACCCGGACTACTTTCCCTTGTAATATCTTGTTTACATTATACATAATATTGTTTAACTTTAGAATATTTAACACTTTGAGCACCTTATTTTTTGCAAATTGCATATATAGAGAGCTTGTCCTGTTGCAGGACCCAATTTATGCCAAGCCTCAGCTGTTAGAAAGACGTCCTCACATTTGACTCTAGAGTACTTTGGTATACAGAGGATTGATCTTAGGGAGAGGCAGCTTTCTCCAAAAAAAATTGCACTGTAATGAATGTTAACATTTAGCATGGTGATCATGCCTGCTGATTATCAGTTTGATTAGTCGCATCTGGCTGCTACTTACCCTCTTAATTCCTATGGTTTTTCACAGGACTGCACAGAGTCCAGAGTAGAAGTTTTCGCAGTACTGTACGTTATCTGTGGTTATACAGCATAATATAAACATTACATCTATGTAATAAAATACTTCAGCCACTGGATTAGTGCAAATAATTCAGCGTAAAATGATAACTCAATATAACTGTTACTTCACAAGTTCAAATACCTCACCTGAAATCACCAGATCTATCTCCCTTCACTGCACAGCCTGACAGTCGGCTCGACACACTCAGGAAGTTATATAACCTCATCTCGTTGACCTGAAAAGCCCCTTTCCTGTCTAAATCATTGCACTCAGACCTAAGAGATGGAAGACACTGAAGATGAACAGATGGTGGATGCATTTATATCCACCGACATTTTTAACACTGTTAGGGTGATTTGCGGCATCCTGCGCTTTAACGATTATTCAGAAATAGTTCTGTAAGTCAAAGCAACCACCTTCACTGTTTGCTTTTTTTCATTCACAGTTCAAAATTTGTGCTTTAATAGGAGAATCTATATTCATACATCACCCTTCCCCAGGGGGGAAATTGTTCTTCCAGGATAAACAACATTATTCATCTTAGCAAATGGCCAATAACACGACTTCTGTTGAAGTTTGAGAGACAAAGCTCTCCGGCAGCCAGAAGAATCACAGGTTTTGTCTGTGGGGAATAACGGAGGAAAAGGGATTAAATTGCTGTAAAACATGAAAAGGTTGACTGTTTTTGTCTTTGACCTTTTTGCTTTTAACTGTGATGATGACCTTGGTCAGAATGTGTTCTCTTCAGAAAGTGTGATGTTTTATACTTTTGCTCAGCAGCGACAAACAATGTGCTGCTGACAGCAGATCAGTGAGACCAGAACAGGAATTACAAATAATGCGGTTTATTGTTTAAGTTGGGGGATTTTGCTTAAGACATCAATAAGACAGAATTGTTAAATGTTTCTATTATACGTAGTTTATTTGTGGCATCATACCAGACAGCACTCTTTCTATTTCTTTCATCAGAAAAGGAGGAAAAGTAACCGTTTTGTTCTAACAAATCCCCGACCGAGTGGAAGTCGAGTTCATACTGTTTCCTTTTAGATTAATTTGCTGCCAAAGCTCCTACAGTTTGTAGGTCTTTTGTGTAGTGGCCATTTTGCATTTATCCTTAGTAAACACTCCGTTTAATTTGACTGGGGACTCAGCATGGCACAAATTAAATGAACTCCCTGCGTACAATAATTTATTGTCGAAGGACAGAGGGAGCGACCAGTCACAATAATGTGAATAGATCGTAAATCTGCAGTCCAACCTGAGTGCGGGGCAGATAGCTGGTGTGAAACCAAAATGATGTAATCTCCAGTCAGTCATGCTCCCTTTGTCCTCTGGTGCATAAAGAAACTTCATCTAAATCTGAGGGGCTTGGCAGCGTGGTGTATTTTGCAGGCCTTTTAAGTTCTGATCGTTCAATAGGGCAGAGCACCTGGATGGCACTAATAGTTACAAGGCTGTAATTTGTCCGCTGAGTTAATCAGCACCGTGTCTGAGGGAGGTGAAAGTCAGAAAAAAATGTATAGATTTATTATGTGGGGAAGAGAAACAAGCGCGAATCCCAGTTGTTTTACAGGGAAAGGATTTTTACAGGTAAAAAGCTGAGGAGAGAATAAATCAAGTCATCATACAGGGCCAGTAATAAGCCATTTTTCTTTTAATAAATGACCCCTACGTACTACATAAATATCATCTTACCCACACAAGTGTCACTTCCACTTTATCTCCTGCCAGCAGTGACACACAAGGAGGAAGAGTAACAGGACAAAAACGGTAGTGTTCACAGCTTTAGCAGTTAAACAGGACGCATGTAGCTACATGCAGGTAATAAAACGCTGAGATAAGACATGACATAATGCATGCATGCATGATATCAGTGCCACAAATGTGAGATGGATGAAATGTGTGTCAGGTGTGACATTTTATAGTGGTATTACATATTCATCATGGGGGGTGGGACTAATTCTGCATCTCAGACAGCATTAGCATATTCTGCTTATTTTTATGTGTTCATTCTCTCTAAAAGTAGAATATTTGTGACAGAAGATTTTTACGCAGCATTCTGTTTTGCACTGACGCGCCTATTTTATCTTGTGATTTTTACAAGTGTGCGTCTTCACCCTGCTCTTAAAGCATGTGGCACGTAGATTCAGGTCAAACCGAGATGAAAGAGAGCCAACAAGACAGGTAAAAGCAATTCAGCTGTATTGGAACACATACGGCATGCATCAAAGAGTCTGAGGAGCAACAACACAAACCAGTGTTCAGAAAAAGATGTTTAGCAAGTGCATGATGTTTCAAACGTCGGTGTTTAATCATGCTAACAAGCATTGTGCAGTCCCGGCTGTGAGGTTATGATTGTGGTTGTTACCATTCCTGACTCTGCTAATATCTCTGACGGCAACAAAAATCTCTTTTTTTCCTGCAGCTGTAAGTTAGAACTGCACAATTAGTTGAATTTTAATGTCACACATGATTTTGGATCCCCACTGACCAATAAGGAAAGTGCAGAAAAGGCGCACTCTGCCATAAGAACGTATATCACAAGCAAATCAAATGCTCCCTAAGTCACTGCCCAACAACGTGTCTCCATGTGCCGATCACAGCTGTTCGCTGTGCCGTGCAGCTTGAATTTTCCTGGATTGCTCTGGAAAAGTAACGCTACATTAAAAGACAGATATTCAACAAAATCAAAATCCTGGCACAGCAGAAGGTGAAGAGCCTGCCCCTCAAAGCGAATCATCATCCGTTGTTCGGAAAAACTTTGGATTTAGGGCAAGTGTCGCTAAACAAGAACAAATCGCGTGCAAAGAGTGCTGTGAAATTGTATCTGCACTGCAACGCGACACAACTAACTTATTCAGCCACCTGAAAACACACCAGTAACTGCAGTGCGGTGAATGCATGAAGGGCGAGAAAAACAATACAGTGGTTGCTAATGTGAATCATCCAACATCCTCAGGCATCCATCAAAGCAAACCAGTGCAGCCTATCAGCGTGTCCATCCAACTCACAAACATGCACTAAAATCACCAATGCAAATGAGTTCCATTTGACCAAAGGTGTGTGTCCAACACACACGGTGAGTAACGAAGGGTTCAGGAAAATGGTCAACTTAACGGATAAAAGACATGCTATTCCCCCACGCATCTGTTCTTCTAAAGTGGCAATTCTTGCACTGTATGCAAAGGTCACGGGGGAAACGAGAGTCTGTGAAAGACTTTAGATTTTTGCTTCTAGGAGATGCACTTAGGTCAGGTGAATAAACTCCTTATTTGTCTGTAAAGATTAATTTATAAAGGTTAATTAACAGGATGCAGCACAATGTAAAGGTGAAAACAGTTTTCTTCAAAGAGTGTCATGTTTGGCGAGTGGAGAGAGACTCAGAACAGAGCACAGGGAATACAAGGATCAGTACGAGTACTAGGTATAGATGGATACAGTGGGAACAAAAAGGAAACAAGCAAACAGACTACAGATACAAATGGGCTGTTGAGGGAAACTGAAATGTAATTATAATCTATAACTATAACCACAAACAGACACTAGATTGCAAAGGTGGTAAAACTGAAACCCAAGAAACCCAAAGACTAAATTGAGAAACTAATCATAAATAAAACAAACCAGGAAACATCTGCAACACAAACAAAAAATAAAGTTCTCTTTCAGTTTTGTAAACCCCATAAGCACAGGAATCCAAATATTAATACAAAAACTCAAAACTCAGGATCCATAACAAAGAGAATTCAGGTGAACATGGAGGACCGATTTTATTCTGATGCAACGATTTGTACAAATGTGAAAGCAGTATTCTGTTTACACGATGGTGCAGGAAACATTTTTGTCACTAAGATCAATGAAACGCAACATTGATCAAAATAATAGTGACAACAGTTTTGGCCATAAGCACGCAGCTCTACCACAGATTTTATATTGAATGTTCTGTCGACCGCCTTGGGAAGATCACTCCTCTTAATTTCACTTTTACCTTTTGTTTGTTTTCTGGGAAAATTCACTCAAAACTAAATTAAATTGATTAATTTTATTTGAATGCAGAGAGAGTCTGTAAACATGTTTCAAGATTTCCCCCTTGTTTTAAAAAAAATTGTGAATAAATGAACAAACTACCAACATACTTTTCTCACAATGTAATCTGATATAATAATCTCAACTGCAGGAATATGTGGCTAAAGCTCAGAAAGTAGAGTTAGAGTAGAGTTATGGCAGGGTTGCTGGTCAATCCCCAGATCCTCCCGTCCGTATGCTTGTTTACCTGGCATCACAGCACCACCGGCTTCAGTGTTTCAGTCTCTCAGTGTGAATTAAAAGCCATCTGGAAAGCAATTTGTCCAATAAGGGCTGTTTAAATGCAGTCCATTTACTATTGTTCTATGATACACAGCAGTTTGCTGGATGGGTTTCGTGTGTGCATGTGTGTGTGTTTATTTTAGGATTTGTCAGGAAAGAAATTATTTCACTTATTGTTCCCACTTATCAGCCAAGTATATTAGCTGTGTGTGTGTGTGTGTGTGCTGTTGTATAAAAACGCTTCCATTAGCAGACCAACATGTTTCTCTTCTTACCCATCCTTTGGGGACATTCTCGGCATTAGTCCTGTCATTTCTCATAGTATCTCAGCACAGAGCCTCGGGGGAGAAAATGCTTCATTCTTCACCAAGATAGCATCAAAACACAGAACGATGATTCCCCGCCATGGTTCCCATTGTCTCTGTGATGTTCTCTTAATGCCTCTGCAGCCCAGAGAGTGTTCTTGTCCCCAGAATGGACATGGCTGCAGAGTGTGCATTGCATGGATGACACGTTAACAGTAATACACTTACAATAACCTGAAACAGTGACTGAAATCTGCTGCAATTACACAGCAAAACAGGCGCTGTCTGATAATAAACAGTCTACATTGTCAGAGATGAGCAAAAGGTTTTAGAAAGGAAAGCGAGCTTTACTTCCTGTTGATTGATGTTTTTTTTTTTTCCATGCAGGGTGAAAATTTTGCCCGCAGAAGCTTTAAGCCTAACTGCATGAGCTGTAATAGGCAGCGTTTAATAGGATTACACTGAGTTGATATTCATACTTAAGAAACACTGGGTTGTGACAGTGTTTTGTTTGAGGTTATGTTTACTATTCAAGTGGAGATTTTTGCTGCAGAGGGCCAAATTGTGCTGATTATCATCTTGAATAATACAAAAGGGTGAAACAGGACCTATTCTAATTTTCCAGAGCCCAAGGTGATGGTGGGAGCGGTGCTTATGCTGCCTAACAAAGAACCTTCAATGAAAAGATATCCAATTTCCTTCCATATATGACAAAATCAGCAAACCCGACATTAAGAAGCGTGGCATATTTCAGCTATTTAGCAGTCTGCTAATTGATAGACTAATCAACTCAGTTTCAGATTCACACAGTATGATAATGCATAATACAATGACAACACTGACAAAACATATTTATCATAGCATATTTAAGCTTCGTGTCCTGATTTGAGGGATTAGTCTCTTTTGTGGACAAAGTGTGAATGCTGAAGTGTGCAAAGACTCAGGAGGAAAATACAAAGAGCCTGCAGTTTTAAAATAAATACAGCCGCCGGAGACTCGCAGGGACATTTTCAGGCCAAAGCCGGAAGCCCACCGTGGTCTCATAATGTCAGATCAGCGAAGATGAAGTGACAAGCGCATCTAAAACAAACAGAGAAAGGAAAAGGGGGGGGGGAAGAGAGGAAAACTGTGAAAATCAGACAGAGTGGGAAAGAACAACTAAGTTAAAGCTGTCTAAAGCTTGCTTTGTGTGAGCGACAGCAAGTCAGAATAAACTTTAAATGACTCCACACTCTTTTCAGTCAGCTCCTGCCCCAGATCGATACATTAGTAGGCTCAGGCACAGTAAAAGCAGAACCAGGGGAAAGAGAGTCAAAGACTTGAGTCTGAGAGTCATTCAAATAAGCTGCACTCTATTTCACCCTCTTCAGTGCATGTCCTTGCCTCTCTTTTCATTTTAGATGACTGTTTCATTTTTTTCCTCCTCATATACATATCTCTTTTCTCTCTATATACATTACTTGCATCTTTCTTTTACCCTTTCCTTAGCCTCTCAATCTTCCTCTTTGAATTTCTCTTTCTACTCTATGAATTCAGCTTTCATGATTTTTCTCACGTGAGATTGGACATTTTCTTTCACAGGTATGCCCATAAGTGCACTGAAGGTGTGTGTGTGTGTGTGAGAGACTGTGTGAGACAGAGAGAGAGAGTGCATGTAGCCCAGCCATGTGTGTCTATAAGCCATCTCACAGCTGGATATATTCAAAACAATATTCATCTCTAGAGAAATTTCATCAGCCGCTCTGGTGGTCCAGAGGTCAACACTGTTATATTCTTATTCATTCTCTCTCTTACTCTCCTTTCTCATATGCTCTTGCACATTTTCACACATGCCTTAATGCATGCAAAGACACATTTACACCAATATCAAAACCTATATGCATGTAACAGCAGTGCAAGAGCAAAATTTCCATTTTAAATTCAGAGCACAATCATCTACGACCTGCTCGAGCCCCAAATCACGATCAAGAGCAGGGTGCTTTTTTTTTTTTTTTTAAATGGGCTATCCAGCATACAATACATTTCTGCAATATGCTGTATATACTAAAGGAATCTATGTGACACTAAACACTGCATTTAGTAATGGTGGATGTAGAAAAAACTCAAAATATTTTCTGATGGTTGAATTCCATCCATCCATCCATCCATCAACCGTTTATTTGGAGCCAAGGGGGTAGCACAGAGGTGATGTTCCGTATCCCAAGATAGAGTTTCAATAGTGGCATCTCCTGACTGCTGCCTGGCACAGATTGCACCTGACCCCTATAGCGCCACCTGAGGCCACAGGAGGAAAGAAGAACTTTTCTTATAGAAAGAATAAACTAGGGCAAGAAAAAAAAAATACAAACAGTAAATCAAAAGGGATCAGGCCAAGTTACATGACCAAAAAGGCTAATAAATAGAAAAATCTGATCTGTTTTAAACACTTTTTCTTTAAAGTGAGTTTTTAAAGTCATGAATATAAAGTCAGGTTAGAGCCATGAAACACAATGAAAGCTCAGAAGCTTTCACTGACGTTATAAACCACTAATCTAAACTGTGCAGGGCCCTTGTTGGTCACATTACATACCAGTGACATAATGATCATGTAATGTGATGGTCTCCTTTCCCTGAAAAGATTCATTTATGGCTGTTTTGTTCTTAGAAATCTATATCATTGTCAGTGTGGCCTTTCAACAAAGTATTTCATCAGCAGTGCCTTTCTCTGGCTGCTGCCAAATGCCTCTCTGCAAAACATTCCACTTCAAATCAATGCAAGCAATCTGGCCAGCTGATATTTTGTATTGACCTTTTAACAACGGATTCATCACATATCACTTTTCTCTGCCCAGTATCACCCCAGGGACCCCTCTGGAATGCAGGCTAGCTCAGTCCAAACAGCCTGTCATACTTCGTACCATGATTACTGCATGTCAAGCATTTATCAAGTTAAGTAAGACTTTATCACAATAAATTGTGTCGTGCCATTTTACTACATGGTATGATTGATTAATAACTTGGGAACTGCACGTTTAATTTCAAATGTAATGTGTAAACAAAGCCCTGCAACAGGCTGGCAACCTGTCCGGGGTGTACCCTGCCTCTCGCCCTATGACAGCTGGGATACCCTTCCACTGAGACCATTTCTGATGACGCTTCGATGAACAGTAGATGGATCAACTGAGGGGCCAGATGCATCTCTCAGGTCCTGTGTAAGGTTTTTGCCTGGACTTCTTTCCTGGTTTTTAAGGGCATGACTTTCAGATCATGTTCAAACAACCCCCCCCCAACCCCCCCCCCCAAAAAATCAAAAACCAAACACATGCACACACACACACAAAACAATTGCTGAAAATGGTGAGGTCCAAGAACCAGGTCCAGGTCAAAAAGCAGCCAATGTCCAAAAAAAAAAAAAAAGAAGAAAAACTTCAAAAGACCTTCAGGAAGCCTGGAGAACTGCTACTCAAGACCACTTCAAAAAAATTACAAGAAAGTCTGGCTCCTTGGAAACAAAATAATAAAGCAGTGAGGGGTGGCTCAAGACCTTTACTATAAAAATGACAGAAATCAGATTAAATTATTATAGAATGGCAAAGTGTGCATAGAAAGGTGATTGGGGTCAATAGATAGGTCAACAAAACACTAGACAGTCTCAGTTTTCCCCATAAGAATCCTCCATCATTAAAATAGTAGCAACAAACCTTGCCCCGCATCACTCTCCAAACGCTGTCCATGCCCATTATTTTCCTTTGACCTTTACCTTGAGGTCAAGGTTGCAGAGATTCGAACTTGTCCAATATTTTTAGTAGATGCATCTAAGGTGTGAATTTCAACATGCTAGGCAACATTGTTCTAGTTATCACGTTAACAAGGTTTTCAGAAAACATGACCTTTGACGTCAAGGTCACAAAGACTCAAACTTGTCTGAGCTTTTTTAATAGATCCATCTAGGCTGTGAATCATAACTCACATCGCTCTCGTATTATTGCGTTCACAAGATTTTCAGAGAAACGTGACCTCTGACCTTGACCCAATCATGGCAAAAAATTAATCAGGTGATCTAGGGATCACTGGTCATCTGTCATGTTTTTCCTGTAATATTGTCAACAACAAACAGACAGTTCCCCGTTCCTCCCTCTGGAGGCAACTCTCGACTCGGTGTTGTTTAAACAGATAACATACACTTGAAGGAAAACAAAGGAGAAAATAAACAACAGATTGAGCATAATAAAAACAACAATGACACCTTATTTTCATCGTTTATTACACAAGAGGTTGCAAAGAGACAACACAGACATAACCAGGCTTCAAAAGCATTTCATGTGCTGGTTTAAAGCTGACATGAGTAACATGTTTTCTTAAATCTAATAAAGTTGTTTTTGATGCTACCACATCAGAAACCCTATTTATCTTTCAGCAGTGTGTGGTAGTGGTTTCTAAAAACTCAAACGAATCTGAACATCAGATCAGACGAGGCTTTTATGTGTCATTGTGGAGTGTGCGGGAAAACACGGAACCGTGTGGTGTAATTTGTCGAACGTGGAAAATTAGGGCGCGAGTTGTCACATTAATAATGCAAAGAAACATGAGAGGCTTTTCTTTCGATGTGACATAATCGCATAGCAAACTATGTTGCATCATCACTTTTGCTGCATAAAATAAAGTGCAGCAGATGATTTTTGCTTCACCAACTTCATTTGTAAGCAACTTATATAGTATGCATTGTAACGCCCCACAAATATAAACAGAGTATACTGCAGTAAATTGTATTTGTGTGCGGCTCACTGGCTGCGATCCCATTTCAGTGTCAGCTACTAGATCAGATTGTGTTCTTATCGCAGTACACCTCATATTACAATGCATATTACCTCGATAAGGTATCAGGGTACAGATCGCAGCTTAAGCAAATGGTGTCTTCATGTCAGTAGTAGCAAAACATGCAGTGTTTTGATGAATATATTGAACAAGATCAGTGTTCAGATCAGTTTTCTTTCAAAAATAGAGTGAAGCAAGGCTCATATGCACCAAAAAACAAAGAAAAACATTCTTTTCCTAATACTGTAATAGGACTGACTGTTCTGCAACCTTTTAGCAAGGCTTTCATGCTGCACTAACATGTGGACAGACATCACGCGTAGGCCTTAACTCTTACATTGCCACTTTTTTTAATGTCTTTTATACAATTTTGCAACAGCTAAGCATTACAGACACATCCCTACATAGACTACATATTATATCTATGTAGGGGACTATATTGTCATATAGTTTTGGATCAGCACACAACATGGAAATATAGCATTTGTTGTTATCAGTGTCTCTGCACACAACCTGAGCATTAAGAGCTCCTCCGTGTGTGTAGAAACATTAAATCATTGCATAAAAAGCAACTTAAGATGAAAACTTGCTTGTTTTAGTCTTTGAGGTTTCCCAGTAAAATAGGGAGGGACAAGGAGGGAGAGATGGCAATAAAAGTGAGGGTTGAATGACCAAGAGTGCCAAATCTATTTTATTTATAATACCATAAGAAACGTCTGTACAGCACCTGGCGTCCTTGGACCGAACAATTTGGATAAGGACCTCAGCGGGTGATGGTCGTTCAGGCAGCGCAACTGGGGAGCGATCCTTCTTCCAGTAGATGTTTGTGTGGATAGGAAAACTTGCACTGAAATTATAAAATGAAGAGACAAACATTCAGGATAAAGTCAAGCAGCTCGCAGTTGTCACCAACAAGGACATTCAAACACAGAGGACACAAAGGAAGAAGAAGAGGGGCAATTTAGGTAAACAGAGGGAAAAATCAGTGGCCAGGAGAAAAAGGGGCATGGTGAAAATCAATGTCCATTTCATGAGACTTATCAACATAAAAAAAAGACCCAGTATTACTTGGTGCTTAGCTTTTAATGGTTATTTCAGGTTTGTTGTTGGAAAAAAAAGATTTTTTTCTATCGATCTTTGGTATGATTAATGACTCTAAATATAATAGCGAAGAAGCCATTAAGAGGAATCAAGGATCCAAGATGTTAAAAGTCACTCTGATTATACAAATATAATTGTGTGAAATACTTAAACTGGAAGGTTCCAAGAATATGCCGGTGTGTGACGTTTGGATTCTATGTCTCCTACCAGAGGGCATCAGGGAGAAGATGCTGCCGCGTGGATGGGCTGGGCCCTTTAAAATTCTCACGGCCTTCCCGAAACATTGCCGTGTGTAAAGCTCTTGCAGCTCGGGCAGCTTACACCGAGTGATGCGCTGAGCCTTGTGCACCGCTATCTCAGTGTCATTAAGATTTTTATTGGTGCAATTACCATACCAAGTGGTGAATCCACCCATCAGAAGGCTCTCTGTGGTGTCCCTAAGGCTGCCCCCCACCCTGTAGTCTATAAAGACCTCCTTTGTCTTGGAAACATTCATGCATAGATGGTTGGTTTTTTCCAGGGCGGTCACCTCCTCCCTGTAGCTGTCTCATCACCTTGTGAAATCAATCTCACAAATGCTGTGTCATCTGCAAACTTGACAGTGATGTTAGTGGCCTTCTTTGCCATGCACTCATGGGTGTATCAATCAATGTGGTAGCAAATTTAAAATGCTCTGTAGTTGCATTAGGCAGGCTGCAGTTGCCAAATTCATTAACAAGTTAAGCGAGTTTAAACTCATAAACTTACCCTAAGGAATTTTACCCGATGTGCGGCTAAAAGGCACTACTTATTCAGCCATGGACATCTTTCAGAAAAGTCAGGAGTTGTCATTGATAATTTATTTTGATGCATAAATCTAGGATGATACGATCGTTGTAATGCATATGGATCCAAGCCCGTGGTGAAATTTAGTAAGCTAAAACAGTAAGTGAGATTATTCTGACCCAAGGAAAATATTATTTGTTGCAGATGTCTGCTTCCACAGTTTGTGTTCCTCTTTTCGGTCCATGCCTGTTTCTGACTAAACTTCCATTCGTGCTAGAATGTGAACTCATTTTAATTTAAAATGATTTGAGGTTTATACATCAAAGGTGTTTAAGTTGTAAATGGGGTTATTTGAATCCACTTAATCTGGTAATTTTTTCTAATTAAAAAAATGTAAACACACCTTTGGGAAAGATCTATAATTCAGCTGCATAACCCAGGGTATTTTTTTTTTTTTTTAATAAATGTGGCCCCAGGTCTTCTTATACTGATATGTATAGATGCTTCCATTCCACGCTTTCATGAAAGAACCTGAAATATGCTAATACAGGTTTTCATCTTTTGTTCATTTAATGTTCACCTGGAAGACTTTCTTAGTCCTCATTTTCCAGATTTCATGCATGAAAAATACTTAAATTTCATGCACGGGGGCCATGAGGGAGAGGGAGATGGAGTAATACTTAAAAATAGTTCAAAATAATTTAGAATAAGGAGGAGGAAGCCAATGAAATGCAGGTGAGGTTTTGTATCATTAAGTCAAATAAAAGCACTTAAAAGAAGAAAAGATGAAAAAGCAGTGCAGGACAAAAAGGTTGAAGATGATGATGAGGAAGGTGCACGTCCAGCTACTCTCGTGACTTCCCCCTTTCAACATGGAGGTCTGTGCCATCATCATGTGATGGGGGGGGGGTACAGATATAAGGGGAGGGGCCCGCTTTGTAATGGTTTAATATAGCACCTGTAGCACCCCACTCTTTCCATCTCATCTCTCTATCTCCCAGACAGTCGTTCATCTTCCTCCGTGTGCTGCCGTTCCCATTTGTTCTCTCTTGACATGGCCTTTTACCTCAGATCCAATTCCCACCATTTTAATCGAGACAGAATCACATTACGGGGGGGGGGGGCTCCTGTTGGGAGGCCTGTGACCGTTTTTTTTTGTTTTTGTTTTGTGTGTGTCTGTGTATGTCTCTGTGTGTCCAGCACTTTTGTGTTGTGCAGTCTGAATATGTCTTATGCCTGCCTCTACCTAATTGACCTTCTGTTAGTGTGTTTTGGATGTCTGTGTGCAGTTATTTGTATGCGTGTGCTCATTTTGTGCAGGAACAGATTAAATGTGTCATGGCTGTAACAGTGGAAATAGGGTACAGGAAATAATGTTTACCATTCTTTTTAATATGACCAGTTTCTTTTAATCACCTTTCTCCTTCCTTTTATCCAGTTTTCTTCCTCCATGTATTTCATGGTTTGGCAACAAAAAACAGAAAGGGGGAAAAAAAAAACAAACTAAAAATTGAATTGAAAGAGTGAGATAATCCGTAACCCGTTTTATGTCTCTGAAAGATACGTTTGGCTGCATTTATGATGACTTTTTGCAGTCTGAATGTTATCTGATTGGCTTCATACCTGCATGTGTGTGTGCTTTTGCAAGCCACCTGACAAACATGGTGTGCTTGCGTGTCTTTGTTATTTATTTGTTTATTGTGTGTGTTTAGCTCATCTGGCCTCATATCCCCTACTATTCTTTGGCAGATGGAGCAACAGAAAGGGCAGGTGGAGGGAGAGAGGCGGGCTCGTGTGAGATGTGATATCAGTGTCGCCGAGTTTCTCACAGGAAGAAATCTAATGTTCCTCACTTCTGTCACATTGATGGACTTTCTATTATGTTATTGTAGTTTCTTTGTTTTTGCTAGACAGCTTTTGTGTAGACCTTTGTAAGGCCGTGTGCCGTTGGCATTTTAAACTGTACATCAGCGAGTGTGAGTGTGAGTGGTTCGACTCTGTGCTAGGCTGGCAACCCGTCAGGGGTGTGCCCTGCAGTTTGCCCAGTGTCAGCTGGGATAGACTCCAGCCCTGAATTGGAAAAACAGTTAAGAAAATGGATGAATGGCTTGTGACTTTTAAGGTCGTATTAACAAGTCACTTCAATGACTTCATGAATCTTGAGTGGCCCCAGTCTCAAGACATGACTTTAAATGAATCCAAGAAGCATTCAGGATGGATAGAAATCCGTCCATGTATAAACTATTTTGAATGGTGCTGTTGCATATAATATATAGATCAGACATTCAGTCTTACAGGTAAGACTAAATGTTTGTGTTGGATTGGAGAATTTTATTTTATGTCTTTATTCATTTGTAAAGGGCATATATGGTTTTAGAATGCACAGTGCTGTAAAGCTGATTTGGACAACAGATACCTGAACAACGTGGGTCATTAGAGGGCTTGTTATGCAATTTATTTATTTATTTTTGCAAAAAACAAGGATTTTAAAGATGGCTTTTGCTACTCTAACAAACTCCCTGAATCACTAGCCTAAATATGTAAATATGTAAAATATTCAATCATTTTGCATCCTGAGAATGCAGTCCCGTCGACGCCACGTTTGGGGAGGAACGTGAAACATGCTTCTGCTCAAGCAAAGAGCTCAAAGGACACCCTTGTTGCAAAGCCTGCTGCTCATGTGCACTTGGGTTATGCAGCAGGACAATGATCTGAAACACACCAGCAAGTTCACGGGTGGCAGTCGGGTGTCAGCTGGCTTGGGGCGGCAGTTGCTGTAAATTTATATTTAATCTTTAGGCTCTTTAGGCCACTCTCAGACCATTAAACACCACTGTGGCTGCAGCTGAGAGGAAATGGGGAAATACTTTCAGCACGTTATGCCTCAAATGTACACACATTGCAATTTGGCAGCAAAACTTAGACTACAGGTCGTTGCTTTTATAAACTGCCACACTGGTTAAAAAAAAAAAAAAGCATTCTATGTTACCACTGCCGTTCTGAAATGTCTTCCTATCCAGCCAAGTGAAAATATGGTAATTCTTTTTCTCTGACAGAGTTTGCGGTGCATACTTTCATCCTTTTGTATGGCAACAGTGTGATAAAATGACATGAAAAACATCTTTCTGTTGTCGTTAGCTGAGTTGTGATCACTCAGAAGACGTCGTTTCTCAGAATATGGACTCCACGGGGTGTAATGCACACATTTGTCTTTCTGTTGAAAGAGGGATAGATAATGAGGACAAGAAGGAGCGCGCTCCTTCTGTGTAGAGTTGTGTCGGATGATGCTGTGTGTCTTTAGTGTTATCTTCAGCGCTCATATCATTTATTTTAAGACATAGCTGTGTCGACTTTTAAAGCCACGCAAGAAGAAGAAGCAGCTGAAAGAAGACAGAGAGAATGGGGTCCTGTTGGTGAGATTAGTCTCATCCAGCGTGCTGAGACTGTCCCCTCCCCTCATGTCTTTGTCGATATAAACAACAGATATCTTTTCATTGTATGAAGTGGAGACAGGGATGAATGAACAGAGAGAACAAGTGTTCCCCCCCTGCTGTGTTTACTTAGTCCGTGTCTGTAGCACTTTCTTTTCTCCCTGTGTGAGTTTAAAGCATTGATAACATCTGTATATTAAAAGAAAGCAAGAACGTGGCATGATACAGACAGAGAAAATGAGTGTCCTCCACTTGTGCTTGTAATAGTGTCCTCAAGCTGAGCTTACCCCGTCAGTGTGGGCTGGCTAAGTTTGTAATTGGATAAGAGCTTTAAGCCCTGAGTCCAGATAAGAGCCGGTTATGTAAGATTAATTTAGTGATACAGCTCTTCAAGAAAATTGGGGAGATTGAAAAGAAAAAAAAAAGAAAAGGAAAATGCCCCAGAAATGACCACATTTAATACACCATCCCCAGAATAGCAAATCATCTCCTATTTTCTGCAGTTTTTTGATAAAATCTCTTGTTTAATGCAAAGCGAGGAGTTGCTGATTGCACTAAAACTGTACAAAACACCTGCTCTTTCAAAATGACTTATGAAACGGCAAGAAAAAAAAAATGATACAACCAAGAGCAAGTCGAGTAAGAAAAGGAGGGACATAAGAAAGAAATTGGGGCACAGATGAAAGATAAAGCCAGAGCTGTGGTGTAAAATATGAGTATAATAAAGGATTTGTGCTGTGTTTCTACTTTAAATCTCATCAGATCACACTTCCATTACATTCCTGGGAGGCAACTTCAGTCAGCTCTTGGCTTTCTGATGCACCTGTCTGCAGGCTTTTAGGTGCTATAATATTCCAATGTGATTGAATGTATGTGCATTAACGTGTGCAAATGTAATAAATATGTGTGAGAGAGAAAGAGCTTTTGTGGAGTATACTTATCAGAGTTTCTGTCTGTGATAATGGGTCTTGGTACGACTGTGTCTAGTTCATCTGTGTTCAGTGAATGTGTTACATAGATGCGACCCAATGGAGTATCTTGCTGGTTTTAAAGTCGCTCTATAGATGCTTTTGAAACAAAAGTGTTAACATTGTAAAGGTCTCCACAGGTCCTAACAAAGTCAGTCACAGTCTGTACAACTGCTTGTTAATGGCAAGTGCAGTGCATTTAGGCATATAGACATGGCTAAGACAACCTGCCGAAGTTCAAACTGAAAGGTGATTTAGGTGACTTTGAACGTTGCATGGTTGTTGGTTTCAGATACTGCAGATCTACTGGGATTTTCCCACACGACCATCTCTAGGGTTTACAGAAAATGGTCTGAAAAAGAGAAAATATCCAGTGAGTCGCTGGGTGAAAGTGCCTTGTTGCTGGCAGAGGTCAGAGGAGACGGGCCAGTATCACTGGCCAGTGTAATAATTACTTATTACAACCAAGGTATGCAGAAGAGCATCTAAATGCACAATATGTTGTACCTTGAAGCAGATGACCTACAGCAGCAGGAGACCACACTGGGTGCACCTCCTGCCAGCTAAGAGCAGGAAACTGAGGTTACAATTCGCACGGGCTTGGACAATTGAAGGTTGATAAAAAATGTAACTGGTCTGATGAGTCTTGATTTCTGCTGTGACATCCAGGGTAGGGATGTGGTAGGGTCAGAATTTGGCATAAACAACGTGAAAGCACGGGTCCATCCTGCCTTGTATCAACTGGTCAGGCTGCTGGTGGTGTACTGGCGTGAGCAATATTTTGTTGGTACGGTTTGGGCCCCTTAGTACCAACTGAGCCTCATTTAAACACCACAGCCTCCATGAATATTGTTGCTGACCCTTTATGGCCTCAGTGCACCCAACATCTGATGGCTGCTTCCAAAGTATAACATTCCAAAGCTCAAATCATCTGGTCTCTTGAACATGACAGTGCTCAAATAGCTTTGATAGTCACTCAATCCAAAAGAGAACCTTTGGGATGAGGTGGAACAGGAGATTTACGTCACGGATGTGCAGCTGACAAATCTGCAGCAACTGTGTGATTGCATTACATCAAACAAAATCTCTGCAGAATGTTTCCAGCATCTTGTTGAATCTGTGCGGTGACAAATTAAGGCAGTTTTGAAGGTTAAAGGGGGGTCCAACTCAATACTAGCAAGGCGTAACTAATTAAGTGGCTGAAATCATAAACAACTTCCTTTTCCTTATACAAAAGTAACAAAATCTACAATCACTTTCTTTAAATCTATACAATGAAAACATTTTTAAGTTGCAAAGTTGGGCCAGTAGGAAGTTTCCAGTTCATCTGGCAACAAACTGCAACCCAATCCAAGCCATCAGCAAAATCTTTCACGTAGCACTTGGTCGACACAGCACTTTCTGCTCGCCATAAAACATGAAGTGTGGCACAAGTGGAACAGTGAAACCGCACTAGCTTCTTCTTTGCAGACACACTATTGCTGATCAGGGGAGATAAAGTGTATTTCTTGCCAGTGTATTTCCTATTGTTTCTGCTAGTGTATATTTCTTACATGATACACAGACAGAAACCCTGCAGATACTTTAGATTTTATTCATTACCTGCGGTTCCGCTCCTGTAGAACGACACTGAGTGTATTTTTATGGTGCTGAGAATGTCAGTGGTTTTATTCTGAGAGTCCAGTTTTTCTCAGTGGACTCGTGTGCCTCTTCTGAAGCCTATTTTCATGAGTAGAAACCAAAATTACAAGAGTCCAAATTTTCCAAGTCAAACCGATGCCAAAAGCATAACCAGAGAATCGCCATATTCATATGTGCTGTGCATATTCTGGCTGTGTCCAAGATAAACTGAAGAAGGTACCTTGAAAACAAAGATGGTTTGAAATAAAGCAATGAAAGGAATACAGGTGTCGAATCAATTATTTTATATTATTAAGAATAACATAACTCACTACTGCCAAGCAGCAGAGATATCGTGTTAATTTTTCGCAAGGCAACAACAACTATGGCTGGGCATAACTGTCAGAGTGGAGAGTGAGACAGAGATCATCTTCATGTTAATACAGTCAAACACTGATATAGACAGAAATTTTGATATAACACCAGTCAACATGCATGTAAATGTACTGTTTTGTATTGATTTTAATAGAAAACCCTTGGTCACCAGAACGTTATTACAGTGTTTGACTGTTACCACTTTCTCCCCTTCAGTGATATATTCTATGAAAGCCTAGGTGCTGCCACCTTGAAAGTGGTGACCTTTCCTGATGCATTTTACAGGAAGGAAGGAAATTATGTTGCATTATTTTTAGCTTGGGATTGAAAAAAAAAACAGTAATTGAATAATTCTTTGATTTTTAAGCCACAGGCTAAGGAAGGGCCTACAACAGATGTGCAAACTTTAATTTTGTTACTATTTTGGCTGAAATCTTAAGATAAAAAGACACAATCTTTTTCTTTATACTACAATCAGACCCAAAACAAAGACAACCTCACTTCCAGGCCAGACATCCTGATGCTATGGTTACATACCTACATACATATACTACTTCCTGGACTTTCCAGTGGGAAGAAGCTGACTGGACATCAAAGTAGTAACACTACATGTTAGTCAACTCTTGCTGTCAGCTGACGGACGTTTTTTCCTATATGAGCCTGGGCAAAATTCTAGAGTGGTTTGGACGTTTTGTGGTCTTGTGATGTTGAAAAACAGCCACCCACTTACAGTGTACTGGATTGCTTTCTGAGGGAGGGAGCGCTTCTAGTTCCAAAATGTGTCCAGTGACAACTTCATTGTGTTCAGGGACTCATTGATGCATTTTAGCACTACCCCTGAATGCTTTAAAAATCATCTTCCACATCAAACTGGAGGCATGTTCTCTGCTTTAACCACTACAGATGCTATTTCACTCACCTCCATAGTTCTATTGTGGCAGAAAGAAATTAAGACAAATTCATAACCTTAACAGAGAAAAAAATAAATTATCATCAAGCCTAATTATAGCAACAATAAATTAAGATATGTATTTACATTTGGGTAGTTTGGGTAAACAAATATGAGTTAACACAATGTCCTCACGAGTAACTAAACACAGTTACCTCTTACTATTATCTGTAGTGTGTCGTGTACAGTTCAGTATGTGTCTTTTTTCCCATAGGTTGGTGTGTTTGTACATCTTGCTCTTTCCCCTCGGTGTTGGCTATGTGAATAACCTATCACTGTCTCTATCTGTATCTGTGAGTGTGTGTGTGTGTGTGTGAGTGTGTGTGTGTGTGTGTGTGTGTGTGTGTGTGTGTGTGTGTGAGTGTGTGTGTGTGTGTGTGTGTGTGTGAGTGTGTGTGTGAGTGTGTGTGTGTAGCGGTACACTGGGCCCTCCCACGAGGTGGCAATGAGAGTGAATGAGCACTTCCTCCCCCACACTGTCCGAGGGGACTAGCATCTGTCAGTGTGATGCACTCTCAACTGGTACAAACTCCATTACCCAATGTCCTGCTTCTCTGTCACTGTCAGCAACCCTCCCGGCACCCACACTGGGTGGCATCAGACACACACACATACAAATGACAGAGCCTGTAACACACATGCAGGGACACATGGCCAGTTACAAACACATGCACAATATGGCACGCGGTGAGTAAAATGAGTCCGGTGTAAATGCACAGACTCAAACACTCACATGCCAACACACACACAGAAAGGTGGAACATTTAGGACCTCCGTCAGTGCTCTCATGAAGATTACCCACAGATTACCCTCTTGCTGCTGTCTATCTATCTCTGTGATTCTCACACACTCATTGACTCACTCTTTCACTCTGCAGCCTGTATTTGCACACATACGGGTACGCACGCCACACTCCTACACATTACCTCGATAAGAGCCCATTCAAACCCCTCTCTCCCTCTCTGTATTTCCAGAAGGGCTCCCTATAATGGCTGCACAAGTCCGGAGAGCCTTTTCTACAGGCACTTCTGTGGCTCTTTCAATAATGAACACCCAACTCAGGCTGCTTTAAAGGCTAAAATTCTGTGTTTTTACATTTGTGTTTGGAAGTCTTTCAGACTTTAAAATGCAAAAATTTGTCCTTGCAGTGCAACATTATTCTCTAAATGGCAGAAGATGGAGTAAGACAATTTGATGATACACATGACAGATATTCATACAAGTGTAATATTTCATGCCCGGATCGGCGCATAGACAACAGTAGAGTCAAAAGTAATTGGAAACCTGATTTAATTTGTTTGTGCACTTGGAAAAAAAAAATACTCAAAGAAAACAGATTCATTAAGTGTTTCTTGCATGTTTCCTAGCTATCAAAAAAGTGTGTGGAAGCAAGACATTATACAAACAACCGCCTTTTTGAATTGAAGACAGTTGTAGCAGGGAGGCGAAAGTAACATACTGCTCTTAAATTAAAAACTAAATTCACTCATATTGCAAAAGTGACTAATTGTGCAGTGAAAAGTAAAAACTTCCCGTTCTGCAAGGCTGGGCGTCAGCAGTTAGACGCTGAAGCCACAGATGGTCTAAAAGGTGGACATTGCCAAAGTGATGCCAGCCACTAGTTTGTGAAATCCTGTTATGAATCCTCAAAAAGAAAGGCTTGTGTCGTCGGCATCTTGACGTTTTGACATCGGCTGCGACGTGCCGGGGGTGTGTCTGACTGTGAAACCACACACAAAGACTTGTGATTGACAGCCAAAGAACATACTCTTTTCTTAGAATGACCACAGTTTACAAACTGGACTTAATGTTCCATTCAATATAAATCCACTCAGAATATTAATGTGTAATAAACTACTGAGTGTGCAATACTGTGCAATACATGACAACATGATATGCAATATCAGCGCGAACTGCTCAGACACTAGACCACCATCATATTCTATTTTCTTAAATTATTCCATTTATTTGTAAATGTATAATGTAGATATTTTCTTTGCTGCAACCTCAGAATCTGATAAAAAAAACAAAGTTTTTTTTAAAAATCTTTTTGAATCTTTTGAATATGACCAGTAACTAGCAACTGGGCCATTGGGAAAGTGTTTTGTGAGGTTGCAGAGAAAGCAACCCAGGGGCCATTTCCCCATAGAGTTCCACTTAACTGGAAGCCTTTTTTTTTTCTTTTCTCTAGTTACCTCCTGCAGGTTTAATACCTGCATTCTTTGGCTTCACTTTTAAGACCCAGAGGCTACATGTCCATCTTTTATATAGATGGTTAAAAAAAAATAATTTGTGATGCCACAAGTGATCATGTATTCTGAAATAAAAGAAAAGTTAAAAGTGCAAGTTAATCAAAATAAAAAAATATGTTTTAAGTATCTGAAAACTCTTGTAATAAGGAATTAATATGGCGCTGTAGAGCTGGAGCTCTCGCCTTTAACCTCATGGTGTTGTTTGAATCCAATTATGACAATTTATTTTAATTAAATTACACTTTAAAATACCTAATAAGTCTATTTCTCTTGATAACTAGTTTGATTGGAAAACCTGAACTGAGACCCTATAAAAATACTGTAACTAAGAATACTTTAAAAGAACAGTTAACTTAATGTGTTATAAGAAATAATAAAATAATAAAAACCATGACATTGCCACAACTTGAGCTTCACTGGCGATTTTGTCTTTACAGCCAATTTCATCCAGACACATTAGTGCCAGCTGAAGCTGCTGGAAACAAGCCTAATAGTCCAGCTGAGTGTTATAAACCATCTTAACCTTTGCTGTGTTCATCCAGTATGGATTTCTGAGGCCAGGTCCAGAGTTTTTTTTTTCTTTAATACTTTAAAGTCTGAAAAAGATAGCCGACACTCGGTTTGTGTGCATTTATTTTTCTCTGTGTGACTCTGATGTGGAGCAATAAAACTGAAAGAGTGACAAGCGCACATGCACAAAAGCTCCGACCAGTGAGAATGAAAACTAATTTGTATAATAAGTGGACCAGAGTGTTGAAATGAAACTCCACTTTAAAATCTAGGTTTTTTTTCTTTCTTTTGTTTTTGTTCTTTTAAATATTTCATCCTTTAGTCTTTTTTTTGACTGCCATCCCTCCGTTTTCATTTTGTCAGTGGAATGAGATTTTATATCTACCATATTCTTCTAGAGCTCTTCAGATAAGTGTGTGAGTGTGGTGAATTGCATTGAATTAACTACCTGACTGAAACGAATTAGGGCATGATTCTCATTATGGCGAGGCTCCCTCTCTGTGAGCCTGCCTCTCCCTTAACCTACTTCCATTTCAATCTTCCATGTCGCATTAAAACATTTAGCAAAGATTATAGGGCTTATGATAAAAACCTCAAAACCACAGTGTCTACCTCCAAAAGGTATTCGCACAGTTTCATTCAAAACCACAGTGACACTGCCAAAAGAGAGGCCATTGTAACAATGTCATATCTGGGGTTATGTCGATTTACATAATCCAGAAAAAGAGTTACACAGACTTAAATCTGCCACACGTAAATCTTTATCTATTGCTCATACATCTGAAATTATAATCTCCCCCAACCAGTTAAGCTGTAGTTTACATCCAAGCCTGTGCAGACTTGACCTTTGATACTCGAAATTTAAGACTTCATTATTTTGTTTCCTTGCAGATATTTATGTGAACTTTCATCGTGATTAGCATTCTTGAGTTACAGCCAAAAATATGTTTTGTGAGCTAACATTAACATTGACCTTTGATGAATGAATTCTAATCAGTTCATCCTTGAATCCAGGAGGATGTTGGAGCAAGATGTAATAAAATTCACTCCAGGCGTTCCGGATATATCGCATGAGAATGGCATGGATATGAGGTCAGAGCAAAATTGACCTTCAGCCATCAAAAATAATCTGTTTATCTTTAAGTACAAATGAATATTTGTGCAAAATTTGAAGGAGGTAAATGCAGAGGCCTCACTTTAATAAAGCGGGAGTCTGAAGATGCAGAGATCAGGCTGGTCTTTGTTTAATGCTTATTTCACTGAAAAATATTAGATTTTGATGGAGGATCTTCTTTAGAGCAATATACAAAATGCTGAGTTGGTATTTCAGCTGTCGGGCGGAAACTGTTAATAAACAAATTATTTATTACTAAATAATAACATGTTGAAAATTCAGTTGGAGACCAGTTTTAATTCCCTGTTGTAATTATATGACCGGTGTCCCTAATTCAAACAACAGTCACAAATTAGAATGAGTTACTTCCACTTTCCTACCTCATATGAAACTTTAAGGCACCTGAGCAAATCAGCAGCTCTTCAGGCGCCTGAATAGCTGCTGATTTCCTCCTGCTGTTAACACACTTTAAATTTTCAGTTATGGGGCGGTCTCTGCGGCGCCCATCCTCTCTCTTTAGCCTGTTTATGTCATGACCTATTTGCGGTAATGATCGGTGACTCGGTGTGAGCGATTTATCTGCCTGTGCTCTGTAAGTACAGAGTGGGATCCTCTGACACCTGCTGCAGCTGATGTCCAAAGCTTTACATGCACACATGCGTGTGACTGTATTATGCAACCCCCCCCCCCAAAAAAAAACATCCATGAGCATGTATAGTTAATATGAGTGCAGATCTAAATACAAGATTCTGCACAGTATGTATAATAATAAGCATGCATACGTGCAGGCACACATGCATACTGATTGTTTTCCTCTGAGTTGTAGGGTGACATAAACAGATTAGTCCTGCCTTGTACTTAAGGGAGCATTGGCCATTCATCAGCCTGACCTTGTTGTGGGACAGATAACACTTTATATTGGGTGTCCTGTGCAACATATGAGCTCCAGTATCCACACTAACACTTTAGCATTGCTGTCAATTTTTATTTTAAACCCAAATATTTTCCAGTGTGACTAAATATAAAACTGTAACAACCTGCTTTAAGTAATAATCTACAGTCTAAGTGCACAACAGACCATTTGAACTAGTTTGCTGTGAGCTTTATCAGGTTGGCCATCCTTATTGATCAATCAGTAAACTAGGCTAATAAATAACAGTGGAGGAGAACACTAGTGAACAAAGCTGTGTTAGTGAACACAATACAGAAAAACGGTGAAAAGCAGTTTTTGATACAGGCGTCCAGCAGAAATTACACATACAGCGACATGCAAAAGTTTGGGTTTGTCAATCACATAAAAAAATGACCTGATTTCTTAAAATCATAAAAGTAAAGAGGACACGTTTCTTAAGTATTTTAAGCAAAAGCCTCTTAAGTCTCTTTCAGATATTGAGTTTTTGTCACCACTCCATAAAAACTGTGTCGGTAATCTTACCAGGTTGGATGCAGTAACATTTACTTATCACATGTAACTCAGCTCATTAACAGATAGGCACACACACACACACACACAAGATTATAAATCAGCATTTTTCTGGTGGCTAATCAACCTGGATTCTAATTTGCAATAAGATTAAAGTGATGATGTATTTTTGCTGTTTCCAATCAAGAAATAAGCTCTCTCTCTCCATGTGAGGGGCAGATGCTGAAAACCGACGCACGCTCCCACAAATTCCTGCTTGTAGTCACAATGGCGACAAGAACTAAATGCTTAAAAGTGTGATTACACTTCACTGGAGTTTTTGCTGGAAATACTTACACAATAAAACTTGCTACAAGTGCACCAAGTCTCCAACAAATACTCTGCAAATCACTTGCTGCAGTGTGTGAGGCATTATTGCTGTGACCACAAGGGAGTAATTGAAGGTGACTCAGATTAACGCTTTGATCATTTTCAGTTTTCTTTCCTGTGGATTTCGGAGGATGTGGCTGAGATTTTTTCTTTTTCTTTCAGTGACTTATCAAATTGAAATTGTAAATGTGAAGCTTGGATTTAAAAAAAAAAAAAAACAGAAAAAAGAGGGAGGTCTTCTTCTCCAACAACCTCAGCTGTTCATCCATCTTTATAGTTCGAATTCATTTATTGTTCACTTGTCCCCATTTCGCTCTTCCCCCTCCTCCTTCTCCCTCTGACTTTACCAGCAGCTAACATTAATGATGCTGGCATCACCGGGATGAGACACTTCATTGTCCTCTCACCAGCGCTCATCCACCTGTTCCCTATTTCCATCGTTATTCATTTATGCCTGCCCCTCTCTTCCCTCAAGATGCATATTAATACTAATGGCATTAAATGTGCAACTTCATTGAAGGATAAAAAAAAGTGAATGAAGGAAGGAAAGAGGAAGGATAGAAAGAGAGAGAAATGTTAAAATAGTCCAGCTAAAGGAACTAGAAGGCAGCTAGTGACATTGTAATAGGATCTCTCCAACTGTGACACCCATTAACATGTTGACGTCTGACCCAAGGGTACTCTGTCATTACTACCTCATTACACGATTACATAGGTACTCAGTAGTCATTACTCCATTATTACTGAGTACTCATGGATCAGACCGTGGCTCATTAGGTGTCCTACATTATGTGGCACTAAGCAACATTTCATCTTGTCCTTCATATTGAGAAAATGTTGCACATTACTGTACTTAAAGAATCTTTTGACGGACTAATTGACTCCGGTGTGTTAATTTCCACTATGGTAGATGTCTCTAGCACCACATTACACACACACAGACTCACAGGATGATAATACTACTAGCCGGATTAGCGCTGCTGTAATGACTGAGGAAGAAATCTGGAAGGAAATCTTGAAAGAAAGGAGGAGAACAGGGGCATGAGGGATGGATGTAGGGTGGAGGAGAAGAGGCGAGATCAACATGGCACTAATTGTTTCCTCTGCACCCCTGCAGAGTCTCGATCAGCCATTCATCACCTCGCCGCAATCGGTCCACTGCCGACACTTTGGCAAATGAGGCCCTCCTCTCATTTCATCCATTAAGATGCTAGCAACATATGTAGGTGTGTGTTTGACAGACAGACACACAGTGTGTGTGTGTGTGTGTGTGTGTGTGTGTGTGTGTTTTCGGGTGAATGAGCGCTTGTATGACATACAAAGAGCTGATGACATGTTTGTGTCTCTTTCCAACGGGTGTAAAATAAATAAATAAATAAAAAAATCCAAACACATTTTTCATTCCCCTTCTCATCTGGGGCAACACCATCAATCAGCTGTGGTAAATCAAATGGAAAATCATCGGTGAGGGTTTTCTGCATGATGCTGACGCTGATATGCACTCTTGTATGAAAGGCAAGCAGACATCACGAGGACAATTAAATTGCTAAGGCAAAACACTGTAAAACCTAGCTGCAAAGCATATTGCTTTCATCAGACGGCAATAAGGAAGCATGCTAATGAGCAGCCAAGGAATCTGCGTAGCTCCAAATGAAAATGTGACAAATCACCTTTAAAAACTTTGACCACAGCTTGATATCTAACATTACCATTTTGGTGTGCTTAAAAATTTCTTAATTAGAATTGAATGATCTTTAAAGCATTAGAATTACATATATGATGGTCACACTTTACACCAAACTGCTATTATAGATGGTTATTATAAGGGTTAGATGGTATAGATTATGATAGTTATTAAACATCTTGTAGTCTTCCTCACTGGATAGAGCTGTCATGTCTGGAAGACCATTACATGTGGCTAACATCCACACACAGAGTACGTGGGCCTTATCACGAGAGCTGCTTTTCTAAGGTCGAGAATAAGTGCTGCATTTACTTTTCTGTAAATCTGAATTAATTTAGAAACAGTCGGTCTGCTGACATACCTTCTGAAGACAGTGACAATTATTTCAAAAAATGCTGGTCATTGTGGTGAAGCAAAATGGGAAAAAGGATACAATATTATTATTATTTTTACAACATTTGAGATTGCATTTGCAAATTCAATCCCTTATTTGCTCTCCACACAGATTGTGTGTCCTTATGTAAACAAAAGCCTGCTCAGACATGATTGGTCAATAGAACTCGGATATCCCAGCTGTCACAGGGCGAAAAGAGAGTAACCACCCGGACTATTCCATCACAACCGCACAATCTCATGCCCACACATCCTCCAAATTTAGAATCAGCAATAAATCACTCTGAGGAAACCCACAAAAGCACACAGATACATGGAAACGCCACACAGAGAGGCTCAGGCCTCAAGGGCCGAACTCCGGGCTCAAACTCAAGACGGACGTGATGATGTCACTTCTACCCGGGGCGGTCACGTGATACTTCGGCCCAGTCCTTACAGTCCTTGAATAGTCAGTAGTTTCAATAACCACCTTTAGAACAAATAATGCATCACAAACTTTTAAACCAGACTGTCTCACTATTGTCAGCACGCTGTGTGGAATCTGTCCATTATAACAAGCAATAAATGTGCAAATGTTCAATTTGTCAGACAAATGTTACATGCAGGCGAATTTACATGACAATTGGCAACAGTCAAAACCGAGCGCCGCAGCCGTTCTCCAGAGCTGTCGATTAGACCTCTCACAGGCGTCCTGATAATGTACATCATCACATGCCCATGAACATGAAACTTCCTTCATCATCTTAATGTAAAGTGCACCCCCTCCGTGTTGGTTGTGATCCAGCCCTAATTTCATTTTCTCTTCTGTTCCAAATTAATTACAGCACATACAGAGAGGAGTTTATTTATTTATTTAACGCTTGAACATCTGAGAAATTGCATTAGATGGGATGAGGTGTGCCCCATGGGGGCCTTTTCTTCCAAAGGCTGGTTGATTGTTTAGAATTTAATCCCCATTTGTGTACGTGGCACCACTGCCCCCCCCCCCCACTAGAGAGGCCTCAATTAAGGCTCCATCTCATGGCGACAGAATGGATGGAGGCCGATGATGATGAGGAGGAGAAAAGTGGTGTAAGACAAGGAGCATGTGCATTTTAATGTTTGTAGCACGTGAGTGATTAATGCGCACATTTAATTACATGTGCATGCTTATCAGCAGTGAGGATGTATCGACATGAACCTTCGGGACCAACGGCATCCGAGAAAAAAGGAAGATGGGGAATATTGTATATTACTTTTGAGATTGCGAGTCCGTGTAACTATGATGATTATTTTGAAAATCACACTGAGCCTGTGAAAGTTCTTTTTCTGTTTTTTTTTCTTTTTGGTAGCATGAAGCTTCCTGATGCCTGCGGTGGTAGTGCTCTTTGTTTCTCCAACATACAGGATCGAATGTAAATGATTCTGTGTGTGTGTGCGTGCGGGCGTGTGTGCTGCATGCTTCCTGCATGATTGCGTATTTGTATGATGTCTCTGTGTGTACGTGTGTGTGTGTATGTAGATGAATCAATATTACTGCATTGTGATACGATGCAGTGTGTTTGAGTGTAGTGCCTCTGGCTTGCCTTTGTTAGTTTCCTGCTGTAGCGCAGTGTGTACTGCGCTGAAAGGGAAGACAATAAGCTTATCGGACCAACTGATCTTTCCTGTTCCCATAATCCACTTTGTCTTTCCTCTTTTGGTCTGATCTCACTCCTTCACCAAGGCGGAGTAACCTTGGTGCTGGGGTGTTCCCGTCTTTCAAAGAGCCTCTCTTTTGCGTTTCTAGGATTTTCTTTTTTTTCAGGGTTTGTTAATGTCTTATTTTAGCTTATTTTCTTAATGTTAGTGCATTAAAGAAATACTGTGTTTATTTAGCTCTTGCTGCTGTTACGATACCCCCCAACCACCTTTAGACCCGATCCCTTTCCCGTCTAAAATGCATCTTTAGTGGCTGCTTTCACTCAGGGGGTAAAACTGGCTGTTTACTAACTGGGAGGTCAGTGCTTATGTCCCCATTTCTTCCAGCCTGTATGTCAGTGCATCTTTAGGCAGTGATACAGAACCCTAGATTGCACCTGATGCAACCAGTGAAGTGTGAGCGTGTGCATGATAGGCAAAAAAAAGTGCTTAAAGGCACAGTGTGAATGCACGAACGTGCCTTGTAGTGTGAAAGCACTTGGAACGCTCAGTAAGAGCATTGATAAAAGTAACAGTGCAGTCCATTTAATGCAAACTACACCTCAGAAAACTTTAAAATATTTAACGTAGTGTAAAATTGTCAATAGTTAAGAGGCTTGAAAAATGAATGTTTTGCATTGTGGCTTCAAACATTATATAGCAGTCGATTATCAAAAAGAAAAAAGATGCCAATTAATTCTTTTTTTGATCAGCTAATTGTTTCTGCTTTATGCATCTGATGTTTTTCTTCAAAACGAGGAAAACCTGCCAAAATATTCAGGTGTAATAATTTAATTATTCTAGAGGAGTGAGCTGCCTTTTTCAAACATTATTGTTATTTTTTTTTAAATCTGTGTTTTTTTGAAGATACTGAAACCCTGCTGGGAATAAGTTAATTTTCATCAACCCCATGGCGGACGCTCTGACCAGTTTTACGAAAAACAAGGTCTTCAGTGACTTCTTGAGGTGAACATTTTTTTGCAGTGCACTGAAGGCGGTACCCTTGATATGCCCTTGTGCTTAACAATGATGAGGTAGATTTATGTGTGGCTCTCAGGCACACGGCCGCGGCTATCGTGTCATAAATTAACGGCTGGTCACAGGAAAGAGATGATGCACAGAGGGGTGGAGGTGGGGGGAGAATGAGCTTTGTGTGCACATGCTGTTGGTTTATCATAATCATGTCTTTATCCACCTGCTCCTGTTGTCCTGCCATTTTGCCTCTCCCGCCCCAGCTCTCCCTGTCGTCCTTGGCGTTATCGCTTTTTATCACTTGATATCTTCCTCAATATTCTCCTCATCCTCCCTTCTCTTTCTGTCATCCCCTGCTTGCCTTTCTGGCTGGTGTCCTCTCCTCCCCTCTGACCTCTTCTTTCCTCCCTGCTCTGTGTTTGAAGGTGTCTTTGTGCAGAGATGAAACCGTAGCATTGACCCATCTCACCTAAAGACTCTTTATTGGCTTTGTCAGCTTTATTAGGCTTCTGAAAAAGACACTGACGGGCCGGAAACGGAAAAAGGAAAAACAAGATGAAAGAGAAAAACTGTGCTGAAGGAGATAAAATGTAAAGAGGGGAAGGGTGGGGTGAGTCTAGGTATTGGCATGCTATTGCATCAGTGGGTGTTTACATGACTGCATGTGTGTGTATGTGTGTGTATGTGTATGTGTGTTTAGATGATTTAGGGTAACGGAACCAGCAGCAGGGGATTGATGTGGCATGCTGTGGCTGTATTTGTGTTTGGCAACCGGCAATAGATAAAGCAAATGTAGCGTGCTATCACACACACTGAAGTCAGGAGGGTTAAATATAATAACCAGCCACACAGAGAGGCTACACAAAGATAAAACCTCTTCAGCTCAATTTCCAACATGCAACCGCACTATTTCTAATTTAATCAGAAATCCCTACTCTGTTATTGTTTTGTTTTCATCAGCCCATCTTTGTGTGCTCAGACGCAGCTGAATTTAGCCACGTTCTGCTTCCATTAGAGCTTTTTAACTCTGTGGATTCCTGTGTGTATGAGGCAAAGGTGAGCGCTCACTGTAAATACAGGATATTAATAATTGTACAAGCTGATTTAAGCAAGTGGAGTAGAGTTGCAACTCTCTCTTTATTATTTGTTCTATTTGTTGTTATTATTATTTGTTCTCTCTAACTATCTCAGTTCATTCACTTCATTTAGATGAAGAGACTCTTCCTTCTCTCTCTGTGTTTACCCCCCCCCTTCTTACAATTCCTGTTCACACATTTTTCTTTTCTTTCCTTAAATCTGTCCCTTTCTCTCTCTCTGCCAGCTGTAAGAGATAATTATTTCCAAACAAGTGGTCCCCTGGGTGAGGCTGTATTATCCAAAGCTGCCTTCATTAAAAATTCTTGCAGCTGCGTGGACGTCTTTGCACTGCAGTGCGGGGAAAGAAATCGGGACTGAAAGAGTGACAAAAGAGGACACAAAAAGTAAGAAGGAACCACAATAACACAACCTGAGCTGGGATTTTGTTGTGTCCTGGATGTCAAATGCAAACAAAAGCAACAGCAGCGACAATAAAATTATACAAAGGATGAAGAATTGTTAATCAGCCATAGTGGTTAATCAGGTAGCTTGGCATATGGTATGCATGTCTCTAATGATGGCCATCAATACTTTGAGCTATTGTTGATATCCTTTCTTTCATGCCGCAACCGCTCCAAATGTCCTTGTGTGCTGGCTGTACTTACACTCTCAAATCCACCAACACACACGTATGAATGCTCAACAACAGAGAAACAATGTATTCTGCAGGTAGATTTACGACAAATCCAAAATGACAAGCTAAAATTTAAATATAATGCCAGGCTTGGATCTTGCACCCTATACGTGTCCATACACACCCGATACATTTAATGCTCACACCCAGAGCAGAGAGGAGCAAGTTATTTACATAATAGAATTGGACAATGCATAGCGTAAAGGTAATGCATTCCCCTCTTATCTCAGCATAACTTCAAATACAGCCCGAGTTTGTGACATGGGTTAAAAGATTAGCACGTCTGAATCAATTACCATGAAAACAGCCTGTGTGGAGGTTAACGCGTGGCAGAAGAGCGCGATCTACATCACTGCAGTGAAGGAATATTTTTCTCCTTTCATCTGCCAAACATTTTATCCTTACAGACTAAAGCTGTAATGAGATTATATCACCGTCATCTTTGTTGTAGTAATTGTGTTCGCGTCCTTTAAATTAGCCTATAAGGATAAATCTGGCACCTTTATTCTTTTAAATAAAAGTAAATTTTTGGGATTCTTGAGGGCAGCAGAAACAGTTTGTTAATACTGACACATCATCACTTTTTAAGGGGATTCGACATCTTTTTTTTGAAAATCTGTTTTCATATCAAGGAGATGCAGTCCACGATTCTCAGCTGTACTTGTGTCTCCATCCATCCATCCATCCAGCCGTCCATGGACAGAACCCATACAGGCATGGGGGGACAGCACGCTCCACACAGAAAGGTGTGGATTCTAACCACCGTTCCACCGTGCTGTCTGATTTTAGCTCTAGTCATCACCAAGTTTATAAGAATATTCTCAAATGCAGATCTTAAATACTTCAACATATTTACCACCTTGGCTGCCTCACTTCTGGTACTTCAAAGGAACATTTTACACTGATAGCTATGAGTAACAAAATAGTAAAATTTACGGCTTGAAATGGAAACAGTGAAACGCATCAGAAATCTCAAAGAAACAGAACAGTTGGGTTTTAGTTTTCTTTGGCTTTGCCAATATGAGTCACACTATGAAAGACAAGTATTTGTGTGATTAAGGCAATATTGAATTAAAGCTGCTGTTTGTTGGATCTCCTTGAGATACAAAATTTCTAAAGGACACCGAGACAATTGTTGGAACACAAAGCAGCTGCAGCTTAGATACCGGTAAAACCCATTTTACTGGTGGCTTGGACTTTGTCAGCATTTCTCAATGACAAAGCCAAGGTCATCTCCTGCCCTGAGATCTGACACGGTCCAAATCTTCAGAGAGGAAGAAGAAAACGTCAGAAGCACAACGCCGCAGATTTAGCTGAGTGTGGAGAACTGCTGGATCACAATCAGGATCGTCTGGATGTTTCCGAGGACGGCGAATGTCGACAGGCCAAAAAAAGTAAGAATTGCAAAACTGCTAAATCCCCGGTGAAGCTGGAAGTTTATATCTAAAGAGAACAATAGGAAATGGTAATAAGCGCATTGGTGTTTTTTTTTCTTCAATTTTTAGATGCATTGTGTCACTTTTCAATAAAGGATTCTTCTGTTTTCAGATGTAAATTTTTAGTGGGAAAGGTATCATGGTTACACAGAAATGATTGAAAATAGTTCCACCCAAATATACTTTGCTGTCATGCAAGCAATTATTTCCTGAAAGGTATGACTATTATTCAAATGCCAGATATCTCACTTTGGAATGAAACCTTCCTCATTTGCAAATGGCTGGTAATTTCATTCAATCATCTTCTCCTATCCGAAAAAGGAAAAAAATAAAAAATATATATATATATAGACACAGGTAAAATGAGCGGATAGCAAACCAGAAATATTCTTTGTATTGTAAATAAGTGGGAGGGGAAGGAAGCATCACCAAAGGCAAATACTGCAGCTGGTTTTTCAAGTCATGTTCAGGAATTCAGTCTTCCTTCTCTAAACGCCTCACTCAGAAAACTCTTCCTCCAACTTTCTCCGCATCTTTTCTAAACGTGTACCAGGCAGCTTTGAAGGAGCACAGAAAAGTTTTTGAGTGATTGATGCATTGTTAAACTTATAGCAATGTCTACATTACATTACCATCTCCTGCTATTGAGTTCCATAAGTTTATTGTAGCATATATTATACTGAGTATGCACTGATTTCCTTTCTGCAAACCTGCAGTTCTGCAGGTTTCTGAAAACCTGCAGTTTCCAGGTTTACGTTGACCTTGTGTTAACAGATGGGAGAGTACAAGGAAGAAAACTTTATTTATAAAGCACGCGTGTGACACCAGTGCCACAACAAATGAGAACGTTTGCTCGTGCTCTTTTCAGAGATGCTGTGGTCATTGTTAAAGCGGTAATAGGAATATTTTCAGGCTGCCGGAAATTTAATTGATTTTAATTCATAGCTTTTAGGCATGTTGTGCAAAGCCATTTGGTGTTTTATGGATAAACAAAAGAGCCCTAAAGTCGACTCTAGAACATATTTTAATATTTAAAGCCTTTGCAATGATTTGCAAAAGTGTAATTCTTTTCCCACGGTCGCTGCAGCATTCAGAATAAGTGGCACCGCCTCATGGATAGCCAGCATTCCCCAGATAAAATTGTTTGTATGCAGTGTTGTTTAAATGCCTAAAGTGTTTATACCTGTTTTGAATGGCCCTTCTCAAAGGAGAAGGGAAAAGCAGTCTGCTACAGGTTGGTAGCTCTGGTAGAAAAAATAATTCTATTTGTATAGAAGCCTATGGGAAAAGGACCCGACAGTGCCTTTGATTTAGATTTCCTACCAACTTTATCATCCCAAATAATAGTTTGAGGTCTTATTTAATTGAACTTGATGTTCATTTTGTAACTTATGGAGAGCACTTCCTAATGAAATTATTGTAGGGTCTTTACCTTACAATATAAAGTGCCTTGAGGTGACTATTTGTTGTGATTTGGTGCTATATAAATAAAATTGGACTGAAGTGTTCTTAGTTTCTCTATCAAATCCACCCCTCGCTCATCCCACCTCGTTCCCAGAAGTTAATAGTTCATAACAGAACTTCACAAACCAGGGTAGCTACACCCATCTTTAATGTACAGTCTGTAGTTAGAAAGGGAGAAATGTCATGCTTTCAGAACGGCAGAGAATTTTTAGAAGTATGAGCACTTTATGTACTCTGCTGCTACATTGACTTGAACTGAACAAGTGCACCTTGTCAATCAGCAGCCTGAAAATCTGCTGACATGCACGAGATCTCCTCAAGGTTTCAGTTTGGCTTTAAACTTGCATCTCGAAGCTGCCGGTGCCAGTGGCAGCTAATATGAGCTGCGAGAAGAAATCTGGAAATGCTGTGTTAAACTTTGGTAACACAGGAAACATTGTAAAAAAAACTCAAAGATTTGTGAATTGAAATCTGTGGGAGCATTCCTAACTAGACAAGACAGTGGGAGAAGAATAACTTCCATGGGGGAAGCTTTTAAAAACTTTGTTGGGGCAAAGTCAGCAAAAATCTTTATGCATATCTTATGAGATGTGACTAGTGATTTTATACATGCGTTTTTGTTTTTGTTTTTTTGTTTCCCAGATGACCATTGAAATGAAAGATTACTGTTCAGATGGCTGCTGAGTGAGGTATTAGAAACAGTGATTTTCCTATCCATACAAGACAGAAAAGGTTAAAACAATCTGACTGTGGTGAATTAAGCATCTATATGTGTACTTATTCTCTATGTGAAATGATTTCTTTGCCTACTGATGGTGGAATGGTGCAGCTGGGTCACCGTGGGGCCTATCCTCATCATCCTTTCCTTCGGAGAACATGAAGAGACACATCTACTGCAGATGAGAAGAGAGGAGAGGGAGTAAAATGAGAGGCAGTGCAGCTGGGCGAGGTGAGGAGGGGAAGCAGGCGGGAGTGCACAATACAGGAAAAACAAGGGAGTATAGGGTGAAAAGGGACTATAAGAACCCCAAAGAAGCTGTGAAATACTGAGAGGCTGAGCGCTGTGATTGAGTGAAGAGGAGAAAAGGGGAACCAGAGAGTAAATAGTTGAAGGTAAGGCTGCTAGAGGTGAGGACGGGGGAGGCAGGAATTGGGGAGAGGAGGAAGACAGGCAAACAATAGACAAGACGAGCTGGGAATAGGGAAACGGGAAGAGAGGCGTTTTTAAAGAGGCAGACGAGGTGTGGATAAGTAAAGAGGAAGAAGAGGGGTGGGGTGGTGGTGGTGGTGGTGGTGGTGGGGTAGACAGCAGACAGTGTTTGTGTGAATGTGTGTGTCGGGGATAAGGAGAGAGAGAGAGCGCGAGCAGAGAGTCCGACACAGAAGGGTATTGCTGCATAAGCAGTCTGTCCAGCTGTCTCGCCTCTGAAAACCAATGGAGACGAGTGATGTCAGGAGTCTTCTCTTCAACATCTCTCTCACTCTGTTAACAGTTACTGCTTTATTTCTCTCTCTCTCTCTCTCCCTCCAGTTAGTCGTTCTCACTCTATCACCGCCTTCACTTTACTTCCATCCCTCTCTTCTTTTTTTTTTATCCCTCTTTTGCTGTTTATTGGTTTATTCATGCAATGTTCTGATGTCTCGCAGTTGGAATCAAAGCTAGAAAACGAGGCCTGCATGCTCATGAACGTTTGCATGCGAGTGTGTATGTGAAGAGTCACATGGCACGTAGTCTGAAAGTGTGTTCACTGGTGTTTTTATGTTTTTTTGTGTGTGTGCGAGACGCACTGTAGTATGTTTTACATTATTTATTTATCGAGTCTTTACCCTGAGGTATGTGCCTGCGCTGTCTCATAATGCATTTCCATGCAGTATTTGCTGTGAATTTGAATCTCATGAGTTTGAGAGTAAAGTGAGACATTTGCATATACATTTAGGCTTTCCCATGGTTTCTTACAGTGGAGGAAATGAGCTGACTAATGGGAAGTAACAGTTGACCAGATAGGCAGGTGTTGCACCATGCAGAGACATTAAATTGGTTCTGGGATGGGGAGACGGTACTGATGTCACATTTAGCCTGTCTTTAAGAAGCAGGAGCGAGTAATGGAGCGAGAGAGGGAGGAGGAGAGAGACAGACAGAGCCAAGCTGGCCGGATAATGACTTATGGCGTACGTTATAACAGAGCGGGTTCATGCTACTCTGTATATGTAGCATATCTGAGTTGTCGTTATATAACTTTGTGCTCTTAATGTTCAATCTGCCTTTTATTTTTAATGCAACTAAAACTAGTTGGTTATGGTTGGGGGAAGCATAACGATGGGTTTTCTGACAGTTAACATAGATTACAAATCGGTTGTCATGCTGACCTTGACCATGAACCACATTGTCCTTGGTTGCATTGAACAGGCCCCATTTTTGCATGTCATTCCTTCTCTCTTCATTTGCTGCTGTTTACCTGCTGCCGCTATCAATAGAAACAGGAGCACTCGCCCTTTCCCCATACCTCACAGCAGACAACAAATTGCAAGGTTCTGCATTAGTGGAAGCATGCCATTTCTTATAGGTGAGGTGAAGAAACACAGCCTGGGAAGTCAGGTTTGTGTAACAGATCAGTGACTTTAAAGGGGGCACCGGATTTTTCTTTTACAGAGAAGAATTTTAGGGCTGTGCAAAGTTACTGTTTTCTAGGAAGGTAAAACCCAAACATATGCAATATGTGATTAAGAGCATGTGTTTTCACATGTTTGGCCATTTTTTTTTCATCCCCTTTGTCATCCCTCCCGCTGCATCAGTGCAACAAACGAACAGTAAGGTTTTGAGTAGTTTATGTATTTGATTTCTCTGTGTGAGGTCTGTTTGTCCTCCCTTCAGACAGACTGAAAATGCTCATTCTTCAAACTTTCAGGGACAGCAGTCATTCACACAACCACAAGAGGTCCTTCTCATATGAGGTTTGTTTACAAGCTTCTTGATAAACTAAATTCTGAGCAGCCTGTCAGGGCATAAGCAGATAAAAAGTTACATAATTATTTGTAAGATATTGTAACAAGGCAGATCTACAGACCCAGAGGAAATAATCCTCAAGTCAAACTGCTCTTTGTCTCCATATGTTTGAAGGCAGCAGTTGGTTTCCAGTCAGCACACTGGAAATCCTGTGATGCTCAAAGGTTTAGATAAGATGAAACTTTAATAATCTCTGTGGGGGAAAATTGGCTCATTGTGGCAGCAAACACCACGATGTGTGAATGCAACAACAAGAGCTCTGCACCACATTACTGTAGATAGTCCTGCAAACATGGAGTCATCCCTGACTGATGAAAACTTTATCCGTCTCACCGCAATGTCAGCTGAGAAGGTAGGAAGATAAACTTGCCTCATTATGAACGTGTTACTTCAATAATCATCGTAAGCAAAATTAAATGTGTGTCTAACAAAATAGATTATCTTCTAGAATCTCATATTGTTTAAACTTGGTCAAATAAAAAATTATATTATGAAGAATAATTGCTGCTATTTCTGTCCCTAACTCACTCTAATAATGTTTATCAACACGGTAATTAAATATGACAAATTCAAGATGAAATCTGGAAACATAAATATGTGAAACAGCTGCGATATGGCAGATGGAGGAGAGGAAACGCTGAGGCATTTAGATAAATTGTGAGCTGGTAAGTAAATACACTTAATTTTGTTGTGCTGGAAGCTCACACTCTTGAAAGTCCATAGCTATGAATATTAACATTTATTTTGTCCTAATAATGAGGTGTTTTTTTTTCATTTTCGATACCTAATTAGATTTATTTTTGAACAACTTTTCATGAATTATGCACAGAAAACCTTTGCATATTATAGAGAAGCACAAACTAACTGCAGCAAAAAACTTTTAAAATAATTCAATTCAGACACGCACACACACACACAGACACACACACACACACTTTGACAGAGCTGCGCTTACTGCTACTTTCCAGACCAGTGGCATCTGTCATATGTCTTCATATGTGGCAGTTATGTATAAAATACACGTGCCTAAATATTTTGATACAACTAAAATATTCACACATTTATGTGTGTGTTACGTGCTACAGACTACAGGCACATATTAGATCTCTCTATGCATGTGTGAGTATGTGCATGTGTGCGCCATTGTGACGCAGCAGGACTGACAGTTCCAATAAACATCAGCATTAAGGCAGAACTGAGCAGGAGAGTGGAACATCTACCTTCCACTGAGCTCACCCCCTCATCCTCTCTCTGTCTTCACTGCTTCCCCTTCTCCTGTTCTTTCACACTTTCCCGCTGCAGTGTTTTGGTCTTTTTTATTTTCTTCCCCTTTTCCCATCCTTCTCTCTGCCCCTGCCGCTCATGTCCAGGAGATGCGTAAATGTCTTTAGCAG